>CAOKZL010000059.1:0-62500 GCA_948472985.1 Iguana delicatissima
TTTTTTGCCTCCCCTCCCTCCCTCTCCTTCCTTCCTTCCTTCCTTCCTTCCTTCCTCTATCCTCTTCCTCCCTCCTTTCCTCCCTCTCCTCTCCTCCCTCCCTCCCTCCCTCCCTCCCTCCGCCCTCTCCTTTCCTCCCTCCCTCGCTCCTTCCCTCCCTCTCCTTTCCTTCCTCCCTCCTTCCCTCCCTCTGCCCTCCCTCCCTCCCTCCTCTATCCTCTTCCTCCCTCCTTTCCTCCCTCTGCCCTCTCCTTCCTTCCCTCCCTCCCTCCCTCCCTCCCTCCCTCCCTCCCTCCCTCCCTCTCCTTTCCTTCCTTCCTCCCTCCTTCCCTCCCTCTGCCCTCCCCTCCCTCCCTCTCCTTCCTTCCTTCCTTCCTTCCTTCCTTCCTTCCTTCCTTCCTTCCTCTATCCTCTTCCTCCCTCCTTTCCTCCCTCTCCTCTCCTCCCTCCCTCCCTCCCTCCCTCCCTCCCTCCCTCCCTCTGCCCTCTCCTTTCCTCCCTCCCTCCCTCCTTCCCTCCCTCTCCTTTCCTTCCTCCCTCCCTCCCTCCCTCCCTCCGCCCTCTCCTTCCTTCCTCTATCCTCTTCCTCCTTCCTTCCCTCCCTCCCTCTCCCCCTCCCCGCCAACCCCGCCAACCCGTCCCCCCCCCGGCACAGCGCTGAAGCTCTTCCACAGGCCGGCGGACTTCCAGGGGGAGATGGAGGACATCCGGCAGGAGGGCTTTGCCCTGGGGGGCGAGAGGCCAGGAGGCCCTGGCAGCTCTTTGGGGACCGGGGGCTCCGCTGGCAGCTCCTCACCATCGTCGTCATGACCATGGGCCAGCAGCTCAGCGGCATCAACGCGGTGAGTCGGGCGGGGGGTCATCGGTGTCCCTCGTCACAGATATTTGGAAATGAAATAAAGTTGTAATCTGTGTCAGCGTCCGCTCCGGATTCAACTCCAAACTTTAAAGGAAGGGGTGGCGGAGGGAGGGTGAATTCTGGACAGCTTGCTCATGAGATGGTTAACAAGCATCTCCCTCATTAGCCAAGCAATTTGCTTAATCCAGGGCTGTCTCTCCCGTTAGCTCATAATCAGCAACAAATTCCATTAACGAACCTCCTCTCATTTATTGATAATTAACAAGGTGTCCTGCGTCAAGTGGAAATCCCAGCCTGGTGGCCCAATTTACATCCACGTCCTGGGGCCGTTATTCCTGCTGCCTCGTTAAATTTCTCCTGCCAGATTTTGCTACTTGTCCAAAACTGGTCTTCTTCCTGATAGAACACGTTTTAAAAATAACGAATAAATTATTAAAATATTTATAATCAGATTAATAAATCACAATTCTTAAAATAATTAATAACTTATTAAAGTGTTTATTAATACATTAGGGATTGATAAATTGCTTAGTTTCCATTCCCCCCACTGCACATTTCTCATTTTTCAGACTGCACAATTTTCCCCCCAGACTGCACATTTTGTAGCTCACTGCACGCTAAATTTTTCTTCCTAAAAAAACACAAAAAAATCTCAAATCCTGCTTTGCCTAGATTTATTTCTATGCAAATTACGTCTTTGAGGAAGCCGGTATCCCTCACGAGAAGATTCCCTACGTGACTCTGGGGACGGGGGCCTGCGAGTGCCTCACTGCCCTGACCTGCGTAAGTGGAACGAGTTTGAATCCTGACAAGGAATTTTGCAAAGTCGATTTTTGCTGACGGAATGTGCAAGGAAACCTCTTCTCCTCTTCTCCCTCTGCAGGGCTTGCTGATCGAGTACATGGGGCGCCGGGCCCTGATTCTGGGGGCTACACCCTGATGACCCTGTGGTGTGCCGTCCTGACCATCTCCCTGACCTACCAGGTAGGCCTTCAGGTTAAAAGGGAGGGAGGGACTGAGGAGAGGCCGTGGAGTTGCCATGCCAAATGGCAAGCACTCCTGTGCAGGATTCGCACGGGGTTCCTGCTGGCCAGGGCAGAGAAATGGAAGGAGAGCGCAACAGCCCTGCAGTGCTGGCCACTCTGGAGGGGGAAGGGCCGCCTCACCCTCCAGAGCCCCCTCCACCCTCTCCCCTCCCCACACAGGTGTACTGGTGGGCGCCCTACCTGAGCATGACCTGCGTCTTCGCCTTCATCCTGAGTTTTGGTCTCGGACCAGGTAAGGGTCTTGCTCCCCTCTTTTTTGGGGGGAGGTCATTCAGATTTGGGGAGTCTGTGTAGGAGAGACTGCCTCTATTGTTCGTTCAGGGTAGGGGTCACGTCCGGTCCCCCCCAAGACCAGTCCCAACCTGTAGTGGCAGTCTGTCTGCGCCGGATTTTGGTCTGAACTTTAAAGGCATGCTTTGAGGTCTTTTAACATTTTTTTACCGTCTGGTATGTTAATCGTAGGAAGCTCAGAAAGGCAGGCATGGGATGGCATAGGGGGTCACAGAGCTTGGAAAAGTTACTTTTTAATGTCTGCACTGGCTGAGCCCTCAACTAGCTTTGCTGAAGGGACGCTAGAAAAACTTCATGTCTGTTTTTCCAATTGCTCTTAAAAAGTAACTTTTTTTCTAAACCTCAGTAGGGTAGAGAATGGCAGCACTCTTAGCTTTAATTTCCCAGAGTCAATTGTTAATTCCCTTGACCTTGCCTCCTAAATTTAGTCTCTCCCTCTCTCTCTCACACACACAGAAATATCCCAAAAAAGGTTGGAAATAAGGAATTAGTAGTAATGTAGTTACAGGTAACTTTACAGGTAACTTGTTACTTCCAATGAACAATGGCATAAAAAAAGTCATATTTCAAAAGTAATGCAACAACCTGCATCAAATTTAATGATATCTACTGTTCTTACATTATGGACGTTAATTGGTGTAACAAGGGATGTCTCCTAGTTAGTTTTTAATTTTTTTAAGGCAATTTTTAGTTTAGGGTTCAGATTTTTTCCTCCCCGCCTTAAAAAAGAAGTGCAATGGAAAACAATAAGCAAAGGCAATTAATGAGCAAGGTGACCTTTTAAACAAGTAACTCTGGTAACTTTTTTAAAATTTAGAAAAAACATAGTAAAAACAGGAAGAAATTACTTTCAGAAAGTGAGTTTCCAAGTTCTTCCAAGAAATAAAACAACTTTCCCTGCAGATTGCTTGTATAATTATTTGGAGAATATATGGGGTCCTTTACCAATTATTAGTAATAATAATAATAATAAAAAAAAATTCAAAAATCCCACACCCATCTTCCTTCTCCCAGTATAACTAGTTTCTCTCTCCTCCCAAACTGGTCTCCAGGCGGGGTGACCAACATCCTGACGATCGAGCTCTTTACGCAGTCCTCGCGGCCGGCGGCGTACATGATCGCTGGCTCCGTCAGCTGGCTCAGCTTCTTCACCATCGGGATGCTCTTCCCCTTCATCGTGGTACGCCTGAGGCACGGGGTGGGCAGCGTGGCCTATCAGGGTAGGGCCCCCCCAAAAACATGGAACCAAAATAGGGACCCTGGGAGGACATCCAGTCCAACCCCATCCCGCCCTTTTTGCAACTTTCCAAGCCATGACCCGTGGAGGCCGCTTTGCATTCCGAGGTCCTGAGTGTGAAACCTCCCTTATTCTTTTTAATCTTGTTTTTGTAGCGCGGCCTGCGCCAGTACTGCTTCTTGGTTTTCCTGGTTGAATGCTCCTTGGTGGCCCTCTTCATCTTCCTCGTCATCCCCGAAACCAAGAACAAAACCTTCCTGGAAATCAAGGGCGATTTCCACCGGCTCAATTTCGGCAGCCAGCGGGCCAAGGAACAGCAGGAGGACCTCGGCGAGAGGAGGCAGCTCAGCCAGGAGTTCTAGGCCGGTGCCGGGTGCGAGAGTTCCCAGACGAAGCCGAGCCGCCTTCCCTGCGCCTTTCCAAAACTAAACTAATTTTGCGGTCCTGCCCAAATTAAAGAAAGAAGAAAGCTTCTCCTTACTGAGGACTAGTTGCTTGTTTTTACTCTTTATTTAATTGATATTAATGTATTTATACATCATGCTCTATATTTATGGATTTGCAGCTAATGTTGCAAAGCGCGAAGAAACTCAGGTAGTGAGTTGCAAAAATGGGCGCTTCCAGTGCTTCCATTGGATGCTTCTCATGTGCATTGAACACTTTTGATGTTCCTCAAATGCTTCCAGTGGGCGCATTGCACACTTCTGGCACTCAGTGGGCACATCTGATGACCCCATTGGGTGCTTCAGTGTGCACTGAACAGTTTTGATGTATCTCAAATGCTCCCAATGGACGCATTGCACACTTCTGGTGCTCACTGGGCACATCTGATGCCCCCACTGGGTGCTTCAATGTGCACTGAACACTTTTGATGTAGCTCAAATGCTTCCAATGGGTGCACTGCACACGTCTGGTGCCCACTGGGCACTTCCTTTCCACTCTGGCACTTCCTGTCTGGTGCACGAGGATGCACACTCAGTTCACTTCAATGTCCTTTGTGTGTTGGTGCAAAAGTCTTCCTCTCGCCACTGTTGTGGAACAGACACCTATTTTAACGCCACGGCTGGTGGCACTGCCACGTGTGTGCGAATGTGGCGCTTACAGATGCTCCCAAAGCCCTTGTGTATGGGAAGGCACTAAATCATGCGCCAAATGGCGACCACAATACCCGATGCACATCCCGGCGCTGGAAAGAGCCTTACCGTGTGTGTCGGATGCACCTTCGGAAGCCACTTTGGGTCCCATCTCCGGCATACAAATTCAATGAATAAAGAAAGTAAATGTGCATTGGGCACTGTGATTCGCACTCGGTGCTTTGGAGACATGCGGGGCACTGGAAGATCCTCGGCTGCACGAGGGACCCCTGGGGCATCGCGGCCCCCATTTCCCTTTCTCCTCTCCGCCTAGGAAACGTTTCAAAAGTCTCAACCTGTGCCGCTATTATCCTCCATTATTTATCACACTTTTATTATGCATACTATTACTTATTCACTGTGATGTTACCACCCATTATTCTTAATAATCATTATTAGACTGAAACCCACTCGTTCTATGCTTTATTCCATATATCTTTATTATTACTCCGTTTATTTCCATTCCATTTCCCCCAACAGTTGGGACTCAAAAGTAGCTTTCCGATGACTAAAAAAAAATGCCAAAAAATACAGTTTATAGCTCATTTTACCCCATAATCAAAAAAACAATAATCAGAATTAAGACCTCTCTTTCCTTCTTATGGCGGCGTTCTCTGCTTTGGCTCCATATTTAATGTTGTGCTTTCTTTATGTCTTTAAAGATCTGGGGGTCCTTTCATTCAGGGGTTCCCCCCCACATTTTATTTTGCCAAATCCCCACCAAAAAATAGAGGCCTACGAAACGGCTGCTGGACGGCACCCAAGCAGATGTCAAAATGGCCGCCAGAGTGTCTCTGGGCACATTAAAAGGGCCTCCAGGCAGGTATCAAAATGGCTGCCAGGTGAGCCTCCGGGTGGACGTGAAAATGGCCGTCGGGGGTCTCCGGGCAGATGGTATAACGACCACCAGGGTGCCAAAATAAGGAGGTCGACAAAATGGCCGCCAGACTGTCGCCGTCCATGTTAAAATGGCTGCCAGGCGGACGTCAAAATGGCTGCAAGGTGGGCCTTCAGGTGGACATCAAAATGGCTGTCAGGGGTCTCCGGGCAGATGGTATAACGACCACCAGAGTGCCAAAAGAAGGAGGTCGGCAAAATGGCCGCTGGGTGGGCAGATGTCAAAATGGCCACCAGATTGTCGCCATCAAAGTGGCCGCAAGGTGGGCCTCTGGGTGGACGTCAAAATGGCCGTCGGGGCTCTCCGGGCAGATGTCATAACGACCACCAGGGTGCCAAAAGAAGAAGGTCGACAAAATGGCCGCTGGGTGGGCAGATGCCAAAATGGCCGCCAGATTGTCGCCATCCATGTTAAAATGGCCGCTGGGTTGTCTCCAGGGGGCTGTCAATACGGCTGCCGGATGGCCTCCACAGGGAACTTTGGGCAGAAGCCAAAATGGCCATCAAGGAGCCTCCAGGGTAGACCTTAAAGTGGTTTCTGGGGGTCCTCCAGGCAGATGGGCTGCCTCCAGCCAATGTTAAAATGGCCGCCAGGGGCATCTGGGTGGACATGAAAATGGCTGCTAGATGGTCTCTGGGCACGTGTAATGATGGCCACCGGATTGCCTCCGAGAGGATATCAAAATGGCTTCTGGGCAAATGTCAAGATGGCCTCCACGGGGCCAGAAATGGTCACCAAGGAGCCTCTAGGGCAGACATGAAAATGGTTGCCGGTGGACGTCAAAATGGCCTCCAGAGACCCCTCCTCATCTCTGGGTAGATGTTGGAATGACTGCCAGGCTACCAAGATAAGGAGGCCTAAAAAAGGGCTGCTGGGTGGGCAGATGTCAAAATGGCTGCCGGATCTTCTCCAGGGAGATAGCAACATGGCTGCCAGGGAGATGTCAAGATGGGCAGATGCCAAAAACGGCTTCCGAGGAGCCTGCAAACGGACATTAAAATGGTTGCTAGGTGGCCTCCAGGCAGGCATTGTGAGGGCCACCAGGTGGTCTCTGGGCAGGTGTCAAAATGGCCGCCAGAAAGTCTTCTCCCGCCACTGTGTTGTCTCCAAGCCACTTTCAAAATGGCTGCCAGGGGACTTCCAGGCAGATGTCAAGATGGCCGGCAGAACATTAAAATGGTGGTCTCCGGGCAGAGGTTTAAATGGCCGCCGTTGAATGGCCGCCGCTGACAGAGTCGGAGACACCAAATGGCCACCAAGATCCCCCCAAAAATGGCTGCCGGGGGCGACAGCGGTGGGGAAGCCCACGGTCGCTTCCGTGGCACGGGTTCAAGGAGGGATTTTCTTCTCCTTCACCTTTTCTTCCAAGTTGGCGAAGTATTTCATTTTGGCCAGGAGGGCTTTGGCTTCCTGGAGGTCCCCTGCGGCCACCGAAATAAACAAAGCCAGAATGTTACTCACGGGCCCTGCCTCCGTCGTGCGAGCATTGAGCGGGATTAAGATTTCTAAAATGGCCCCCGCGTTCAGGGTGAGCGCAGTCTCGGCCCAAACGCGGCCCCCGCTCTGGACGCTGCAGCTCAGTTACAACACCTCTTATTCCCCCCTCTCCCCCTTGGAGGAGTCATGAGGAGGGGAGTTCCACAGGTTTGGAGCCAACACGAAAAAGGCCCTGCCGCTTACGCACGGCAGTCGTGAACACCCATGAGCCTGGGCCCAATTCCCAGACCGCAAAGAGTCCCCCCGGGGCCCCCGGATGCGCCCCCCGACCTCCCGGCAGGCCGTCATCCAACAGGTGTGGCTGAGACAGAGATGCCTACCTTCGTCGAAGGCTCTGGTGATGCCCTCCGTCAGTTCCTCCTGCTTAGCTGGAAGGGAAGAAGATGGGGAAAAGGGGTCGCAGTGGTGATTTAATTAATTAATCGTTAATTAATTTATCAAGTTTCCAGACGGGTCATAATGCAAAGCAAAAAACATGGCTAGAAACCAATTTTTATTTGAGCACAATTAAATTAGCTGGGCATTTAAAAAAAAAAGTGCTGAATTAGAACAGTTTATTTTTCTTAACTTAATAATAATATATATAATATATACAAATACATAATATATAACATATATATCTACATACTATAAAAATAAATAATAGTTATATAATAATAATAATTTATTTATTATTACTACAGTTTTATTATATTTATAAATTTATATTTTATATTTTCACTGAAATTTTTTATTAAAATTTCTTCCGAAACCAGTCTGATAACTGCGAACAATTAAAATATCGTTTAATTATATCCCAGTATCAGACAGGTTTGAGAAGCAATTTAAAAACATACCAAAAAAAGGTGAGGAAAAACAACAACAACACAGCCCCAAATAAGAGATTGTTCAATTAGGAAAAAAGCAATTATTCACTCCTTTTGGATAAAAGGCGGGCTGCTAAGGCTGAGCCTCCAGTGGAAGGGAGTTCCACAGCCTCTCCTTTGTTATTTTTTAATTTCGAGTTTTTAATTTCTGCAGCACCGGCCTCTATTTCCTTAAGAGTTTGGGGAGCACTTGCAGGGAAAGGACTCGGATGGGAGGAGCCTGCTGTCCGTTACGGTACCTCATCCGATCTTCAGACTAAAACCTCCCTCCCTCCGAAAGGGGTCCCAGGTTCGAGTGCCTTACCGGCAATGAACTTTTCCACCTCCTCTATCTGGGCCTCACTGTGGGCTTCCGAGAGCCTCTCGTTGGCTTCCATGACTTCCGAAAGGAATCCCCGGTCGGCCTCGGGGTCCGTCCCTCGCTCCAGGGCCACCCCGTTCAGTTCCAGCTGAAGGAGAAAAAGAGGGAAACGTAGTTTGATCTGGTGCTCCAAGGTCAAGGAAACCTGGCGGCTATATTTCAAAATCCTGAGGACTGGCTACTGCAACCAGTTTCCTCTGGGGCTGCCCTTGGAGAGTGGACCCATAATTAAACCACTGTTTTAAAACACAGCAGGGAAGACCAAAAAGCCAGCACAGACCGAAACCCGTTAATTATTAAACGCCTGCCTGGATATAACGATTTAATTGGGGAAAGGCGAGCAGAGAAAGGGGGAGTTCCACAGCCACTGACCCCAAATAGTTAGATAGATAGACGTATGTATATATATATATATATATATTTATACATATGTGTATGTATATATATATGTGTGTGTAAATAAAAATATATATACACATGCACACAAACGTGTATATATATGTTAGATAATATATAAATAACACAAATGTGTAAACAAATATATAAACAATGGTTTAAAATATATAATATTCATGTAACATATATAATTATAACATAACATTAGATACAGTGATTTTAATACCTGCCTGATAACAGGGAAAAAAAACTGAGATGCATTAAACACAGTATCCTATTAAAACACCACACTGAAGTTTACAAGTTTATATTTAAAAAATTAACAATAGTTTTATAACAAAGACACTGAAACACCCCGTTAAAAATAACTCCGTCCAACCAATTATTCCCTAAATCTCTGTTTGAATAAAAAGTTACTTTTCTTTTTTGCCAAAGGCTGGGCTAAATAAACCGGTTTTTGCCTACCGGAGGAAGGAGAACCAAGATGGCAGGGTTAGTTTTAATTCGTTTTAACTCTATGAATTATTTAACTGTTAAATAACTTTTGTATATATATAATATTTTATATATATATATACACACACATATATATAAACATACACACACATATATATAATATTGTACAATATATTATATATATATAGCATGCAACTTTTATATTATAATACGTATTTTTATATAATAATTTTTTACTGGAATTTTGAACTTTTTTAAAGCATTTTCTAATTAACGTCCCAGGAAATACCTTGGAAAATGGAGATTATAATGGCACTTTTGGTTCCCGTAGTGATTGCTGCTCCGAAATCAGTTCCAAACTGGATTTCGCAGCCTGGGGGCCACTGCAAAGAAGGTCCTGTCTCCCAGGGTCGCCTTCACAGCGGCCGTGAGAGTGGCACGACCGAGAGACCCCCCTTCCTCACGACCGTATAATCGGGGCGTGCCCACGTAAGCTCTTCTGGGGAGTCTGGGGAATCCAACAGGTCGAGCCACACTCGCGCCCTCCCTGCAAGGTGGGCCTGTACTGCCTCTCTCCGCTCCAGGTTTGGGGGTGTGAGTGCAAATCCTGCGTGCCCGCCCACCAGGGGAGGCGTTCTTACCAGGTACAGCCCCCGGCTGAGGGGGTCCAGGAGGGTCCGGTAGGCCTTGTTCACCAGGGAGGAGTGCTGCTTGGAGAAATCCCGCTCTACCTGTTGGATGGTGGTGGACGGTTAGGCGCACCCCAGGGCTCCAAGCTCTGCCCTCCCGCACAGCAGGGCTGTTGCATAGCGACAAATGGGTCAGATGTTTTGCTCCTCATCCCTCCTCATCGCGTTTTCCTCTACTCTCTACCCTCCCTTCTCCCTTTCGCGCCAATCTCGAACCCGCAGCCCAGTCAAATCTTGGTGTTTATTTTTGGGGGGGCCTCCCTCCTCCTCCTGCTGACCTGGGGCCGCTGGCTGAAGAAGTCGGGGTGCAGCGAGCGCTGCAAAGTCCGGAACGTCTGCTGGAGCCGGGAAACGTCCAGGCGGAAATTGGGGTCACTAGAAAGAGAGAGATTGATTTTGGGATCAGACTAGACGTCCCCTCAAGGGTCTCTCATCCATGAGAGACCCCTGGTAAGAAGCTGCCAGCATCTAGTTACTTCTTTATGTGAAACTGGGCCCCGCTTGGAACTCCTCAAGGGCTGATGGGAGTTGCAGTAGCTGCAACAGGGGAAATATTATTAGTATAAACATGCATCAGTTTTTAATCTGCAATATAGAAGAGCCTGAGAACGGCTAATCTTGGCAGACTACAACTCCCCTAATCCCCCTTAGTAGTTGATTCTGCGCCCCACCTGTATCCAAGGGGGATTATGGGAGTTGTAGTCCTCACTACACCCAAGAGTTAACTTTCCCCAAGATCTGTTGCAGATAATAAGAGTTTTTCCTTGGGCTGATGAGGGGGAAAGGACAGACTACTTTTGACTGCAAGTCCCATCATTCCACCTCCTCAGCTACTTCCTGGCTGTGGAAGGGGATGTTGGGACTTGCAGTGAGGCCCCAAAAGTTAACCTTTCCCATGGTCTGGTGCCCATTAACCGACCACAAAGGGCGACAGAGGCAATGCTGGCTTATTTTGGACTGCAATTCCCAGCTCTTGGGGATCATGGGAGTTGTAGTTCAGCAAAGCCTACCTTTTTGCGAAACTCTGGCGCAGTTTTTCCCTCTCAGTTTAACAAACGGATGGCCACCCTGTGGGACTTGGGACTATAACTCCCAGCATCCCCCTTAGCCCTAAAGGAAAGGGTCTTCTTGACTTTAAAAAAACGAGGACCCCTGGAGAGACTACAACTCCCACGAGCGCTAGAGCTCGGGGACGATGGGCTTTGCTGTTCCTCCCCCTTGAGTTTAATCCAAGGCTGGAGCGTCGGCCGCCAGCCCCGCCCACAGGCGCCGCAGGAATGCCGGCCACGCCCCCTTCTCCAATGCGCATGCCTGGGCTCGAGCCCTCAGCCCCTCCCTCTCCTCGCAGACGCATGTCTCCCTGTCCCCGCGTAACGTGTGAATAGGTATATTTTCTCCTAGCCGCGTGTTTTTCCTCCCTGGCGCCGCCGCTCACCATCCCATGAGGCGGAAGAGGTCCTGGCGGGGCTCCGGGGGCTGCAGGGCCCGGCAGGAGGGACAGAAAGGGGCGAGCCCGGCGCCGAGGAGGGCAGGGGGCGGCCGCAGCTCCAGCAGCCGGCCCCGGAGGAGAGGAGGGCGGCGGCCTGCCCACAGACGCGGTTCCGGGCGGCGGAGACGGCGAGCGGCAGGAAGGAGCCTCGCAGGCCCCGGCCTAGCGCCTTCAGCCACATCGCCGCCTCCCGAACTACAACTCCCGGCCAGCGCCTGCCTCACTACCCCCTCCACGCATGCGTAACCCCTCCTCGGATTCCGACCTAGCTGTCACGCTGTATCCAGGAATGCCTCTCGGTTCATCATTTGCGCATGCGGGCAGGCCGAGGACTACAATTCCCAGCTGGCTCATTAAACTGAACGGTTCTGCGCAAGCGCCTCCACCGCCATCGTCGAATGTCGGCCGAGGACACCCTTGCTCCTGCGGAATACAATTCCCAGCAGGCCACCTTCATAACCATAGGCGCGTGCGCGAGATGCAGCACTCGGGTCGCGATTGGTTGGGACTGCCGGTGCCACGTGACAGTATAAAAAAAGGCGGGAGCCGCGCGGAGGGAGGAGGAGGAAGGAAGGAAGGCAGGCAGGCCTACCTGGCGGGGCTGTTGTGTCAGCGCGGAAAATATATTGGAAAGAAGAGCGAAGCGGCGGCCGGAGGCGCCATGTCGCAGCAGAGGGAAGAGGAGGGCGGCGTCAGCCAAGGCGGGGCCTCGCAGCCCTCCCAGCCCCAGGAAGAGGGGTCTTCTGCGGCGGCGGCGGCGGCGGCGGCGTCGTCCTCCTCGGCCTCGGGCGGCTCGCAGGGCTCCTCCTCGTCCAGCTCGGGGACGCTGAGCTCCCTGGACACGCTGCCTACCCAGGAGCTGCCCACCATCGCCGAGGAGGAGGAGGAGGAGGGAGGGGAGCCTTCGTCGGCGTCACCATCATCCTCCGCCCCGCCGCCCTGGGGGCGCCTCTTCGGGCTGGCCCCGGGCTTTCCCAACTGCGGTACGCCGAAGGAAGCAGGCCTTTGGTGGTGGTGGTGGTAATGCAGATCCCATCGTCCCCGGGAACAGCACGTGGAGATGGGTGGCCTCCAGGAGCACCCATCATCCCCAGAACCCAGGGAACTGTGGCCCAAAAAACATTGGGTGGGGCTGGGTGGCCTCCAGGAACACCCATCATCCTCACAGCCAGGAGGAGTTGTAGTCCTAAGAACTGGGTGGAGCTGGGTGGCCTCCAGAAACACCCATCATCCCCAGAGCCAGGGGGAGTTGTGGTCCAAAAAACATTGGGTGGAACTGGGAGGCCTCCAGAAACACCGATCATCCCCAGAACCCGGGGGAACTGTGGCCCCAAAAACATTGGGTGGAGCTGAGTGGCCTCCAGAAACACCCATCATCCCCAGAACCCCGGGGAACTGTGGCCCAAAAAACATTGGGTGGAGCTGAGTGGCCTCCAGAAACACCCATCATCCCCAGAACCCCGGGGAACTGTGGCCCAAAAAACGTTTGGTGGAGCTGGGTGCCCTCCAGAAACACCCATCATCCCCAGAGCCCAGGGGGAGTTTGGGTGGACCCACCACCGTATTTCAACCAATGGGGTTCCTCCCTCCCTCCCTCCCTCTGTCCTCCTATAGGGGTGTCTGGACTACACTTCCCATTGCCCCCTGCACTGCCATACTGGTTCATGCAAAAAAAGAGGGGGGAGCCTTTGCTTCTGAAATACCTGAATTCGTGGAGCCACTACAACTCCCATCATTTCTGGGAGATGGGGGTCATCTGACAGCGCTTGGAGATCTGGGTAGCCTCCAGTAACTCCCATCATCCCCAGAGCCTATGGAGAGTTGTTAGGTGCCTTCAAGTTCAATTTATGGTGACCCTAAGATGACCTTATTACATGGTTTTCTGGGGCTGAGAGTGTGTGACATGCCCAAGGTCACCCAGTGTGTTTCCACGGCTGAACGGGGATTCGAACTCAAACCACGACACCATGCTGGAGAATTACAAGCCAAGAAATTCTGGGTGGGCCATAAATGCAGCAAAAAATGGCCTCTGTCTGCTACAGTCTCCCCTCTACCTTTGCAGTCTACCTTTGCAACGGTGGCTGGACTACATCTCCCATCACCCTGCCTCTGGGTGTCGGAGTCCAGGAAACTCTGGTGATCCGAGCCCTTTGACCCCTGCAGGGAGTAGTATTCCCTTTTTTCCCTGCCTGCTGGGGTTTCTCCTTTCACTCCTTCCCAGTGGGATGGGTGGAAATATGTTTAAATATAAATATACAGTATGTATCTCCATTCACTGTATATAATTTATATATAATTTCAGACATGCACAGATTAATATCCGTAGAGACAAATATATATAAATAAATATATTCATTAAATATACAGGACTGAATGCTGTAACTACTAAGCTAAGCATCTTCTGTTCTGCCTTCGTTAGTGGCTGAAGATAATGAGTTGTACGGGAAACCACACCTTTATTTTAAGGAAGGCTTATTAATTGGGCTATTAAATTCTGTTTGTTAACCAGGCTAATAAATATGTGTATTTTTATCAATTAATTGCACCCTTCCAGAACCCAAAACAGGCTTGAGAGAAGAGCTGTTTCCTTGCTTTTAAATTATTTTATCTGTATGAACAATATATGTATATATATATATATATAGGAGTATATATTTATTTTGTTTTCTGCAGTGGATTGAAAGTGGGTTGGGATGGATGGCCTCTTGGAACCTCCTTCCTGATTTCCGTGGTTCTGTAATTCTGGTTCTTCTCTCTCTGGGGGAATGTTTTTTCCTCTTCTGGCCTACCTCACAGGGCTGTTGTGTGGATTTCCCCCCCAGATTGCGTCAAGAACGAGTACTGGTTTGGGAGGGACCCCAAGTGCGACTACAGCTTTGCCGCGCTGAACCTGGGAGGGACGCAGCTCTACCATCAGTACAGCAAGAGGCACTTCCGCATATTCAGAGTAAGTGCCGGAACGGACACCCTCCCTCCCTCCCTTTTCTCCTCTTTGGGATTAAAAAGCTTAAGTTTAACATAGGTTCCAATGCAGCAACCTCTGTTTTATGCGGACTTTGTGGGGCTGAGATGGGTGGCACGCTGCCTCTGTCTCTCTGTTTCTTTGAGTATGTCTGCACTATGCAAGTTATACCAGTTTTATACCACTATAAACCCCCATGACCCTGTAACAGGGAACTGTGGGATTTGCTACCTGGATTTCTCTGCTGGAGAGTACCTGAAGCGATGAACTTGAGTGGGGTACAGAGAGTTAGGAGTCCTTCACTATCCTCCCCTGAAACTACAAATCCCAGGGTTCCTTAGGGTAGAGCCATGAAGCAGAGAGGGTGTTACATTCAGGACTCCTGGGCTGTATTTTGGGGGAGTTTCAGACTAGAACTTCCTAGTAGCAGGGCGTTCCTGGTATCCGGCACCAAACTATAAATCCCAAGGATTGTACTACCCCTAGGCTGTTACACTGAACTATGAATCCCAGGAGAGGCACTCTCGTCTGGGGGAAAAAATACAGAATGTTGGTCTTGTCACACCATGCTATAATTTACAGGAGAGGCCTTTCTGTGTGCTGAAAAATGGGGATCCCCGGTCTCTCACGCCAAACTATAAATCTCAGGATTCTTCTTGAAACCCCAGGCTTCTGTTGTTCCAAGTCTCTAACACCACACTATGAATCTTGAGAGAAGCATTTATGTAAAAGGTGGGGGAAAAAATCAGGGAATGCCAAGTCTCGCACCAAACTACAAATCCCAGGACTCTTCTTGAAATCTCGGAATTCTGTGACTCCAGCTCTCTCACACCAAGCTATGAATCCTGGAAGGTTTTTAGTTAGAAGAAAGAAACAGCAAATCCCAAGTCTCACAAATGCCAAACTATAAATCCCAGGATTCTGCAGGACAGCTCCAGAGCAGTTAAAACACTCCCGGTCATGCAGGCGGTCCTTTGGGATTCTTAGCTGGGGAGGCTCTTATGCTGTACTTTGGGCGAGTTTAAGGCTTGAGAGGTTGTAGATACCGGTCTCCCCTGAAACTACAAATCCCAGGTTGCTCTAGGATTGCTCTGTGGTGGTCATCAAGCAGTTTTGAATGGGTTTGGCTGCGTAGTGCAGAGAAAATGAAACGCAGAATGGGGAGAGATGGGTTTTCGTGCAAATTTGCTTCTCGTTTTTTTGGGGGGGGATTGTGGGGTGGGTGGCAACCAATGGCCCGTGCCTCCGTTAACCATAGAATCCTATAGCTGGGAGAGACCCCCAGGGGCCATCCAGTCCAACCCCCTGCTATGCAGGAACCCCCATCAAAGCATTCCCAACAGATGGCCGCCCAGCCTCTGCTTAAAAGCCTCCAAAGAAGGAGGAGACCCCACCACACCCCATATTCCACTGCCGGACCGCTCTGACCCTCAGGAAGCTCTTCCTCAGGTTCAGGTGGAATCTCCTTTCCTGCAGCTTGAATCCATTGCTCCTTGTCCTGGTCTCTGGAGCAGCAGAAAACAGGCTAGCTCCGTCTTCCACCTGATCTGCCTTCAAATATTTAAACATGGCTCTCGTGTCCCCTTCTCTTAACCTCCTCTTCTGCATACTAAACACCCCCAGCTCCCTAAGCTGTTCCTCATAGGGCTTCATGGCTTCCAGACCCTCCACGATTTTGGTCGCCCTCCTCTGGCCTTGCTCCAGCTTGACCATGTCCTTCTTGAACTGGACACAGGATTATTCCAGATGAGGCCCATCCAATGCAGAATAGAGTGGTACCATCACCTCCCTCGATCCTGACGCCATAGTCCTATTGATGCAACCAAGAATCGCATTGGCTTTCTTGGCTGCCGCATCACACTGCTGGCTCATGTTCAGCTTGTGATCCACCAAGACTCCTAGATCTCATTCACACGTACAGCTATCCAGCCACACATCCCCCATCCTGTTTTTGTGCATTCCATTTTTTCTTCCTAAGTATAGGACTCTACATTTCTCTCTGTTGACCTTTCCTTTTGCCCCCCACTTTCCACTGTGCCAAAGGAGCCGGGCCCCGGAAGCGTCAGTGTGGCCTATGTGGAGGACCAGAGTGCGAATGGCACTTTCATCAATGGAAAATGCCTGGGGAAGGGGAAGCGGCTACCACTGGGCCACGTGGCCGAAATCGCACTCGCCTTGCCCACCAACAAAGGTGAACGAGGGCTTGGATTATTTCAGGGTTGGAGGGGAAGGGGTTGGAGGGGGACCCCCCAAAAACCCACCCTTCTTTGAAGCCCCATTTTACATATACAGTGGGCCCTGGGTATCCGCTGGGGTTTGGGTCCAGGACCCCCCGTCCAGATACCACAATCTATGGTTGCTCAAGTCCCCCGGTGTACTAAAATGGTGTCCCGTATATAAAAATAACAAAATCGGAGTTTGCTTTTTGGGTATTTTTCTTTTTTCTTTTTTGGTGGGTCCAATCCTTGAGTACGCAATCTGCGGATACGGAAAGCGGACTGTACGTATACGTGCACACCCATTTTGCTTTGTTTTGGTGTGCAAAACGGCTCGGTTTTTGGTCCGTGCAAAGTTCGGGAGCGTTCGGTCCCCTCCCCAAACTACAGATCCCACAAAGCAAGACTCGAATTGGACTCGCCGTGCTGTGGAGCAGTACGGAACGGGCCCTGCGGCGTCTGTAGGCGGATGGCGGGTTTCTAATTATTAATATTATTTACAGTTAACGGGATTTTCCTGGCTTCTCTTCCAGCCTTCCTCTTCTATGACCTGACGGGAGACCACAGCCAACTGGAGTACCCCAAGGCCCTCCGGGAGAAATACATCATCTCCAGGACGCTGGGCACGTGAGTGGAGACGTGTTGTGGCAGATGGGGGAAGTAGTTGCTGTGTGTTTATTAGTTTTAACACTAGAGTCCCTTTCTTTGATAGCTTTAGTTTATCACATTATTTACTGCTGACATGCCGCTGCAACCCAACACCGAAATTCTGGGTCCCTCCAGCCCTCCTTCACCCTCCTCCCAATGCCAGTGCTGCTAGAAAACCTCCTGCTTGGCTGAGGACGAGTAAGAAAGGGGAGCAGGGATGCTCAAAAGGACGTCATTAAGAAAAAAGTGGACGTATTTGTCGATGGCGTTGTTTGCCAGGAGAAGCCTGTTAGAGAAAAAGATGGAGTCTTGCATTTGTACGGCGGCTGTTAGATAAATTGATTAATTCTTAATTATCCAATCTCCTCTCCCCCTCATTTTAGGGGTGCTTGTGGGGAGGTCAGACTGGCCTTCAGAGAGAGACCTGCCGGAAAGTCGCCATCAAAATAATCAACAAGCGGAAATGTCTAGCAGACACGTTACCCCAAAGTGTAAGTTCTCACGGCCCTCGTGTTTAAGTTGTGGTATTAAAATGTTACCTGTTATCCTGAGATCTTTTTGCGATTAATACTCAGTTATTAATTAGAACGCA
Organism: Iguana delicatissima; assembly: GCA_948472985.1. Lineage (NCBI taxonomy): Eukaryota > Metazoa > Chordata > Lepidosauria > Squamata > Iguanidae > Iguana > Iguana delicatissima. The sequence goes on from CAOKZL010000059.1 coordinate 17,637, forward strand.
GTTCTTTAGCTACTCCAGGTTTTAAAAAATGAGCAAAACAGTTTAAGTAGGATGGGGGAAATAAATGTTAAATAAATTGCCAGGTTTAAAAAAAAATGTTTTTACTCCACCCGTTATCCTGAGATGCAATTAGTGCAACACAGTTCTTAAACAATTCCAGATTAAAACTGAGCAAAACAGTTTAAGTAGGATAGGAAAAAAGCTTAAATAAATTGCAAGGTTCAAAAAAATGTTTTTATCCCACCTGTTATCCTGGGATGCAATTGATGCAACAGAGTTCTTAAACAATTCCAGATTAAAAATGAGCAAAACAGTTTAAATAGGATAGGAAAAAAGCTTAAATAAATTGCAAGGTTCAAAAAAATGCTTTTATTCCACCCATTATCCTGAGATCTCTATGCAATTAATGCAATACAGTGCTTTAACGACTCCAGATTAAAAATGAACAAAACAGTTTAAATAGGATAGGGGAAAAAATGTTAAATACATTGCCACTTTTTTTTAAATTGCCAGGTTCAGGAAAGACTGAAAATTGAGAAAACCAAGAAAAAGAGCCAAAAGTTGTGATAAAAAGGCAAGTTTTAACCCGCAAAACAATTAGGGTATTTATCTGTTGATAAATCTGTTTTTCCCCTTTAATTTTTAATTTTGTTTACATACATTTATATTCCAAAGCATAGTTTCCACTATCTCTACAATTCTATATATAAATATATTAATGAAAAAGCAGAAGAAAAATATATAATATCTATTGCTAAATCTATTTATTCTCCCAGGGTGGAAATGCAAGCAACTTACAGAAATTTAAAAGAAGATTAAAATAAAACCGCATTTCACGAAAGTCAGGAAAAAAAAAGAATTAAATAACAATATTATCATTTGAAAGAAAAATCAAGTCCAGAAAAGAGACCACAATGGGCCTATATTTATTTGTTTAATTAATTAGTGATCATATATTAAATTCATAACCAAAAGGAAAAAACTAGTTGGGAAGAAAAGTAACTTTTGCAACGCCCCTGCTGGACATTTAAGGGTGTTGCAAAATGTTTTTAAGCAAAAGTTTCTCTTTGTGGCTTTTGCTAATTAATGTCATTCGTGTGTTGGTGCCTTCAGTTCCTTATGAATTCGGTTGCTGCTAATTAAATACCGTAAATGCACCAACTCCTGCTCTTGGAAGCGAAGTAGGGTCACCCCTGATTAGAATCGGGATGGGAACCGTTCTGGGCTTCAGAAAGTCCCACCACCCTTGATGTAATCTACTATTTGTTTTGTTTGTAGGTTTGTACTTGTTTGTGTGTATATTTGTGTATATGTGTAAAGTGTAAAGTGTATAGATTAGTTGAATGATATTTGTTTGTTTGTTTGTTATGTTAGATAGAATTTATTTTAATAATTTTTTTAAAAAAAAGTCCCGCCACCCCATCCCAAGTGCGTGGAGCCAGATCCAGTTTGCGTCTGGAGTAGACCCGCTCCACCAGGGTGGACGGCATCTGTATGGCCGACTTTTTAAAATCCCGTTTCTGACTTTTCCCTTAAAATCAGGACAGGCCGTTCAACGTGGAGACGGAAGTGGAGATTTTGAAGAAGATCGACCACGTAAGTGGGAGCTTTTAAAGGTTGTTTAAATTAATTTTAAATTGCCGTTCGCTCGCAATTCTGGCCCTGGCAATTTTGGAAATTCAAACCATAAATTTCTGAGAAATTACCATGTATACTTGTGTATAAGTCAACCTCGTGGGTAAGTTTTGCGGGCAAAGTCATGGATTTTGAATGGTAAGTAAAACTTTTCAGAACCCGTTTTTGCATGGATAATGCAGTGCAGACAAAATGACTTCCGCTGCTATAGCCGTTAAGATAAAGGATTCATTTTTCAAATTAACTTTTCCGGCCCAGCCCAGAGGCAGTGCCACGGCAGGGAGAGGAGAGGGAGTCGGTGCTTCTTTTAGGTTCGCCAGGGACGGACCGCAGTGAGAATTTTGTCCGTCCTGGTGGATCCTAAAAGAAGCAATCGAAAGACCCCTTGCATTCCTCCCGCCACGGCGGAGAAGCGCCAAAGAGATGCCGCCGCGGTGGGGAGATTAGGGGGGAACAGGAGCGAAGTGAACGGAGAGGGTGGACGAGAAGGCGGTAGTTGCGGCGTGTCGGGCGTCCATCCGAAGAAAGCGCGGCAGAGCGGGAAGCTCTCCTCTGCCGTGAGTTCTTTGGAGTTAAATTGTACCGAGTTCTTCGCTGGGGTGGGAAGATCAGAAGGGGTTGGGAGACCCCGATAGGAGCCCCAGTCCCCTCCGTTCCCCCGCCACAATGGCGGGTCGTTGGAGCTTCCCTGCCGTGTTAACTATATCGACCCAGTTCTTTCCAGTTGATTTTTTTGGCATAATTTTTTAAATTTGTGCAGGAACATGTATGCTGTTTAAGTTTCGACATGGAGCATTGCTCTGGACTCTCGTCCTCCATGGTTTTGTTCTCCTTTCCAAGAGAATATAGATTTTCTGTCGTCCTTTTTCGCAGGGAAGTCATAGGCCCTTCTTTTCCCTCTGTAAGTTTGCTTTCGTACAACAGCAGCTGGTCAGGATCTTACATTTGCTTTCTTACATTCCTGGGGGACGAAATGAATAAATGTGTGTGTGTGTGTGTGTGTGTGTGTGTGTGTTTTTAATTTTACTCCTCTTCTTCCAGCCCTGTCTGATCAAGATTAAGGATTTCTACGAAGGAGAGGATTTCTACATTGTGCTGGAACTGTGAGTCATCAGTTTGGGCATTTTGGGGAGAGGGTCTTAACACCGTCTGGTGAAATGGGACGGTGGCTACAGGAAATTAAGATTATCAAAAATAACAAAGTTAGAGAACAAGAGATGAAAGCCATAGCAAGGTATGGTATAGAACACCACAACAGTTATCAAATATTATTAAAAATGTATCACTTACCTGTCAGCATGGGTGTAGGAGTAAAGGAACATATGTTCATATGTGGTGGGAGTGTGCCAAAGTTGCAAAGTTTTTGGAAGGAAGAAATACATAAAATAATTGCGGGGGGCAGGGTGGAAATTCAGTTAAATAAAAAAGTATGTATAACTTGTAATGTTAGGAATATAGGATTAAAGAGGGAACAAAAATATTAATTAAACGATTAATTATAGCAGCACAAATAGTAACTGCATATGGATGGAAAGAAAAAGAAAGATGGAACCGTAACGGATGAGTGCAGTATCAGAATACGTGATGTTCGATTATATAATGGAAAAAAGAAGAGTATACTTTGGTCAAAGGAAAGAAGAGGTCTGGTTTAATAATTGAAGGTTAATGATTGGGTTTGTTCAGGGGTATGAGAAAGTAAAGGAAACAGTTAAAATGATTTTTCCACATGAGAAAAAGAGGAAACTAATAAGGTACATCGTTCCCTGGGTGGGTGAGGGCAAAAAAGAAGGAAATATTGCATGTATATGAGTGGTTTGTTAAATGTTGGATATACTATTATGATATGGTGTGTATAATTTTTGTTAAGATATTTTACATTAATAAATATATATATATATATAAAATGTAAAAAAAAACACACCATCTGATGTGAAAAATACTCTTGGCTCTGGATGTGAGAAGGAGGAAGGTGTTGTTGTAGGTCAGAAACTCAAATTATTTAGGCCACTGTGGAAAGTGTGCCTGAGTACCTGGCTTCGCAGAATCCTAAAATTGGAAGGGACCCCAAGGGGCCGCCTGTCCCAACCCGATTGTGCCACGGGGCAATCCAGATCTAAAGCGACCCTGGGAGACAGACGCGATCCAGCCTTTGTTTAAAGACTCAAAAGAAGGAGTCTATCCGTCCCAAACAGCTCTTACAGTCTTCCTGATGTGGAGGTGGGATCTCTTTTCCTGTAGCTTGAGTCCGCTGCTCTGTGTCCTGGTTTCTGGAGCAGCAGGAAAGGAGCTTGCTCCGTCTTCTACGTGACATCCCTTCGGATATATTTAAATATATTCTGTCTTCTCTTCTTTTCCCTCGAGCTAAAGATAGCCCAACTCCCACAGCCGTTCCTCTCATAGGGCTTTTGGTTTCCAGACCTCTAATTATGGCTAAAATTAAAGAAAGGGAGGAGAAAGCTGAGAAAGCTGAATACTTGAAAACAAAAGCCAGAGTCAACAGATGGGGTGGGGAAACAAATAACCTTCACTCAAAACATCAACAACAATTCCACAACAACTTTTTCTTTAGTTTAATTTGAATTAGATTAATTTTTAAATTAAGTTTAATTTTTAAATTAAATGGAAATGGGATGTTAAACTATCAGAAATGATAATGATGGATGATTTGACAATGGCACTTAAGGGTGAAACAAGAGGGAAAAATAGGGAAGAACTGAAACCAGTTAAAGAGTACATATCCAGGACTTTTAACTTCCATTCTTCTATACCAATATATTTCTTTTCTTTCCAGTGCTGCGCATATGTCCACCTTGCCGCAATTATTAAATATAATGATATCTTCTGATGATTTCTTATTTCCCTTTGTTGCCCTAGCATATTTAACAGATAAAGCTCATTTTCATTTCAAAATTCAGCTTAAAAATTCTTTGAATTTCATCATGTGCCCCCTTCCAAAATGTTTTTGCTGTCTTACGTGTCCACCACGTATGAAAAAAATGACCCCGTCTTTTCATCACATTTCCAAATATTTGAATTCCCACTTTTTGTTGTTGTTTTTTTTTATCTTTCTGGGGTCATGTAAAAACAAGCCCCAGATTTATTTTTTTTTACTGGGAATCAGGCCTCACCAATACGGTTGGAAATTTTGAGAGAGGAGAGCTTTGCACGCGGAAGACCAGATAAGAAACGGAGCGTGAAGTGCGGCCAAGTGGCAAAGAAATATTGGAAGAAAGCACACGATTCAGTTGCAAAGATCCTGAATATAAAATAGGGAATGTCCCCAGAAATATATCTGCTGAGCCTATTTGGACAAAAAGAGCAGAGATCAAAAAAGAAAATTATAATTTATTTAGTCACGGCAGCAAGGTTATGCTATGCACAGTGTTGGAAAGGAAAAGCAGCACCCTCGATAAAGGTTGGAAACTGAAAATGTCAGACTTTTTGGAAACGGAGATGTTGTCAAATTCGATGATTCTAATCAACAGTTCGAAAGAAATTGGAAGCCAATTATAGAGTGGGTAAAAGGAAGGTATTCAGACAATATGACGAGTTTGGTTATAGCAGTTTTGTTTTAAGAGGGGAAGAATTGTTGGATTCTATTAAATATTGTGTATTAGATAATGAATAACAGTTAATATAAATTTAGACAAGCGGACATTTATTTGGGTGTTAAGAACTCTAAATATAAAACAATATAATCTAGACACAAGGCAAGCAATCTAGGCACACGGCAATAAAAAGTGTAGAAATTGTAGGTTCGGTAGAAATATCGGAAAGCAGATTAGACCTGAAGGAAGCACAGATAAAAGGAAAGCAATGGTCTGTGGGCTGAAATAAAGGCTGTTGTTAAAAAAATAAAAGGATAGTAGGTTGAGGGGAAAGGGGAAGAAAGGGATGATGGGGTAGGAGAGAAGAAGGGAGAAAATATAGATATCGATATGAGGGATAATAGATAAAGGATGGAAGGGAGGTGGGAGGGAGGGGAAAAGTTTTATATATTCAAATATTTGGTAAGAGTAAATCGCAATATTCGTATCATCGTATATAGACAATGTATTTATTCCCGTTCGAAAGATCAGTTGTGTAAATAATGTAATATTGAGAGATGTATTTATTAATGTTTGGAATAAAAATTGGTTAAAAAAAAGTTATGGAGTGTGATAATAGATTGATTCTTAGATTTTGTAAGTGAAATGTATTGCTCTTTTTCCCTAAAAGTCCCTGTCGTGGATGCGTCAGTGACTGTCCTACTTTCAGGAGCTGTGACCGCTAAAGAGAGTGACATTTCTTCTTGTTCTGATTTTTTAATTCTCCACTTTTTCCGTTTCAGGATGGAAGGTGGGGAGCTCTTCTACAAAGTCCGCCGGCCGGCCAAACTGAACGAGGCGACCTGCAAGCTCTATTTCTACCAGATGCTGTTGGCTGTGCAGGTGTAAACCCCGGCTCTGGGAAGCAGGATTGGGGCCGGGTGGGAGCACTGTGTTGTGTTTGTCTGTGTGTCTTTCTGTCCGTTCTTCCTTTCCTTCGTCTGCCTTTGGCCATGACAAGATCACCGTGGCAAAAATCCCATGCAAAAAATCCCCCAGTGAAAATAGTAATACAATAGAACCCCTGTGTCCACGAGGGATTGGTTCTGCCCCCCGCAGATACTGAAATCCGCAGGTAATAAGGAACGCCCTGTCCTGTCGCCAGCCCCTGCCTGGTTGCTGTGATAGTGGGTGGGAAAAGAGCAGATTGGCCCTGGGGCGGGTGGCGGGAGTTGGTGAGGAATGCAGTCTCATGCTCCTCGCTCTTTTCCCGCTGCCGGGATCAGCCCGGTGCAAGGAGGACAACCCCGTGCTCCTCGCGACACTCACCGCTCTTTTCCTGCTGGAATCGGGGATGGGGCAGGTGGCGGGAGTTGGCGAGGAGTGCAGTCTCGTGCTCCTTGCTCTTTTCCCGCCGCCGGGATCAGCCCGGTGCAAGGAGGACGACCCCGTGCTCCTCGCGACACTCCCCGCTCTTTTCCCGCTGGCTGCTGCCGGAATCGGGGCTGGGGCAGGTGGCGGGAGCTGGCAAGGAGTGCAGTCTTGTGCTCCTTGCTCTTTTCCCGCCGCCGGGATCAGCCCGGTGCAGGCAGTGGGACCTGGCAAGGAGGACGACCCCGTGCTCCTCGCAACACTCCCCGCTCTTTTCCCACTGGCTACTGCCGGAATCGGGCTGGGGCAGGTGGCGGGAGTTGGTGAGGAGTGCAATCTTGTGCTCCTCGCTCTTTCCCGCCGCCAGGATCAGCCCGGTGCAGGCAGTGGGACCTGGCAAGGAGGACGACCCCGTGCTCCTCATGACCTCCTGCTGACTTCCCCGGGCCCCAGGCCCAGTTATCTGTGGTTGGCCCAGTTATCTGTGGTTATCTGTGGCCAAGTGCAGATAACTGAATCAGCAGATAGTAAATCTGCAGATACAGGGGTCATATTGTATAATATATGCGTAACCAAGAAATATTTTTGGCATTTGCAAAGTAAGGCTTTGGCTTCTGGCTCATAAAAAAATGGGATTATATCTGTAACGCTTGAGACCTTGGGCGTATTAATATTCTACCACATGTACAACGGGATTGGAAAGAATATTCAATGTTTTCTTTTAAAAACGGTTGAAAAACACTCTTTCAATTTGGGGCAACAAAAATCTTGGGACTCATGAGAATCTTCACAGTTCAGGATTTGATTCGGTATGAAATTTGCGTGTGGCTGTATGGCATAGAAAACACCTTTTTTCTGTGCAGTGAAACGGCTATTTTCTGGGCAGAAATCGAAATAATTATTTCTGCACAGAGAAAGCTGTTTCCTATGCAGAAAAAGCTTTGAGAATTCATTCTGTGCAAAAATTATAAGTGGTTGTTTTGCAGAGAAAACAGCATTTTCTGCATGGAAAACAGCTTTTGAGGTGCAGAAACATAATATCTTTGCACAGAAATTTTAATTTCTGCACAGAGAAAGCTGTTTCTTATGCAGAAAATGCTCTGATTGGGTTCATTCAGAAAAAATTTTCTGTGCAGGAAACACAGAAATTGGCACTTCTTCGTAGAAATATTTTCTGCACGGAACAAACTTCCGCAGAGTAAACTTCAAATCGTGAATGCATTTTGAAAACTTTGTACTTCTTGAAGACTTTTTTGTAATAAGTAGAAAAATTCAAACGCTTCGCAATTTCCTGTGAGAAACTTGGAATGCTCCGCCCGTATCTTTGATGAGAAGGAAGAAAATTCAGCTTGCAAAATTTTGCAAACACCTAATGTTAATTGATGTTCTTTTTCTTGGGCTTCTTCCCCTTATCCGCCCCAAAACCCTACAACTTCCTACCCCAATTTTCGACACTGTGGAAAAGTATCTTCACCAGCACGGGATTATCCACCGGGACTTGAAGTTGGAAAACGTCCTTTTATCTTCTCTGGAGGAGAAGTGCCTCATCAAGGTAAAGGATAACAGTGGATTGCTGAATAAATTTATCCTTCTTTGCTTGTAAAGGTGGGATGGACGGGTTAAAACAAGAGGCCGTTAAAATATAGCAAACCCCAAAGTGGTGTCCAGGTTTTGAAAACTGAAAAAACAACAACAACTGAAACTCCCGTAAAAACATGGCGGCTTGCATTTCCCAAACATGGGGAAAATATAGGATGCAGAAGGGGAGGTAGTGTTTAAAAGGAACTTTGACCGAGGTTTCGATCCGTTCCTGATCGCCTTCTCCCTTGTCGACAGATCACCGACTTTGGCCAGTCCAAGATCCTTGGGGAGACCTCCCTCATGAAGACCCTTTGTGGGACCCCCGACTACCTGGCCCCCGAGGTCCAAAATTTCACCCCTGGGAAGGGGGGCTACGGCCGGTCGGTGGACTGCTGGAGCCTGGGCGTTATCCTCTTCATGTGGTAAGTAGAACGTTAACGACCCCCGAAAACAAACCCCAAACTTCTTTGCGGGGGGGGGGTTAAAATTATTTATTTATTCTAATATCTCTATCAAAGATCTTAAGGGTGGAGTACAGGTAAAACCAATGCACACAATTTAAAACAAAAGGAAAAAAAAGATTAAAAAAAAGATTAAGATACATAGACAGATAGACGTAAAAAGATCATATATATGTGTGTATATATATATATGTATACATATATTCCCCTTTCTCCCTTGTCTGTTGCCTCTGTCCCTCACCAGCCTCTCCGGGTACCCCCATTCTCCGAAAACCCTCAGATGTCCCTCCGGGAACAGATCGCCAGAGGCGAGTTCTACTACTGCAAAGAAATATGGAACCAAGTCTCTCAAGAAGGTAAGATGACCCCACTGTTGTTGTTTTTTTGGGGAGGGGTCCCCTGTTTTTGAGGGCACCAGGTATTTCCCACCAAGGCAGCCGGGTTAGTCCTCCCTGGCCTTTTGGTTGATTTTCAGCAGCTTTCTGTGCTCGTCTGGAAGTTGCTGCCCCCTTGGGTCAAGAGTTGGGGGGGGTTCCCTCATGGGAGTGCTTAATGGTTATTTTTTGTATTTTGGGGGTTTTAATAGCCGCAGAAGGGATCCCATGTGCCCAGTGTTGGGAACAATGGCTCCTTTGGGAAGAGGAAATAAATCCAATTGAGAGAGATTTGGGGGCACTCTTCCTATTTGCAAAGGGGGCTCCGTGTTTGTCTTTTTTGGGATGCAGTCTTTGGATTGGTGGAGGGTGTAAATTTTTAAATTTTGGGCCCTTGAGGGTCTGCGTTGCCTGTGCACCAAAAATTAAAGTGATGAAAGAGCGGTCATATGTGTGTGTTTTGGGGTATGGGAGTGAAGGGGGTCCCCGGACTGTGGCTGAGTGGGGTTGTTTCTCGGCAGCTTTTGACCTCGTCCAAAAATTGTTGGTTGTGGATCCGGAGCGGCGCCTGAAGATCGAGGAGGCCCTAGAGCACCCCTGGCTTCAGGTAGGCCCGCGTTCCGACACCCAAAGGGAACCACTCGGGGAGAGAAGAGGAAGCGGGATGTTTTGACCTGAGATGCGAGGGGGACGGGGTGGTGTCTTTTGGGGTGCGGAAACGCAACAATGCCAGCCGTCGCCTAAGAGATGGAGATGAACAGAAAGAGAATAAAAATAAGAATAAACTACACAGTAGTAAGAAACTCTGGAGTACTTAAACAGCATCATTATACTCGGCAAATTAATTGGTTTATATTAATTAATTAAGTAATTAATTAATAATCAATTAATTTATATTTATTTATTAATTAATTTATATCCTTTCTCCCAACCTTGTTCCGCAACATCTGTCTCCAATTCAGGGTTTTCCGTGGTTTTATACCATTTTTTGTGGTATTATACCGTACAGGCATCCGTAGCATGCTTGTCGTCAGCGGAAAAGAAGCGATGCGCTGTAGCCGCACTGCATTGTGGGTATCTATCTGTGCACGTTGAGGCGCTTTCACGGACGTGCATCCAGACATCATCCCCCTTTGCCCGCAGACTGATACATTTCTTTTTTAAGCAGGCATTTATTATGAACAGGGAGGCATTATTTATTAACTTGTTTTAAAAATGGAATATTTGTTTTAGGTTTTATAATTTTATATGTTTTTAATTGTTTTAAACATTTTTTAATTTATTGTTGGAAGCTGCCTTGGGTCACGCTCCAGGAGAAAGGCAGCATACAAATATAATAAATAAATAAGTAAGCAAACAAGCAATGTAGTTGTCGATTGGTACATTTATGGAACGTAGACGGAATATATTCGCCCTTCTAGGATCCCAGGTCTATACAGAAGTTGTTGTTCTGTTCTGCAAGAAGAACATCTAGGCAGAATCATAATATCGATAGATTGTACTTGCATATAGCTTTAACTCTTTTTTTAAAATGCATTTTATCAATGTAATATAGTTGAATATTTTTATATATATATATAATGTTTTTAATATTTTTAAAGTGTGGATTCATCTTTCGTTGTTTCTATATTTTGAATTTTTTTTTTCAAAATGTCTCCTGCTTTTCATCCTGAGATCTCTGGATAAGGAATATAAATGTTTTAATGAATAAGTTTTCCTTCGCAGGATGAGGAGATGAAGCGCACTTTCCAAGCGTTGGTCTCCAAGGAGCATGAATCGGGGCCCACGCCGGAGCCTCCGACTTTGGTATACACTTCTTATTTTTTCTTAAAAAAAAAAAACCCTTCTCCATTAACTGTCAAATGGCCTCTACATGCTGCATTTACAAAAAAGATATTTGCAAATTAATGCTTTAAAGAAATAAGTTTTGGCTAATTATTCTTCTGGATTATTTATATATGTTTATATATATATGTATGTATGTGTGTATATGTGGAGATATATATATATATATATATATAAATCCAGAAGAATTTTATGTATGTGTATGTGTGTGTGTGTCTCTCTGTGTGTGTGTGTGTATATAAATAATAAAATTTCATCCTTCCTTTTTAATGTCTTTTCTGAAAAAGATAAATATTTTAGAGTCTTGGCTAGTTATTCTTCTGGATAGTACAGATAGGTAGATAGCATGTTTTAAAAAAAGAAAATAATAAAATTTTATCCTGTCTTTTAGAAGTCTTTTCTGAAACAGATTAATATTTTAGATTCCTGGCTAATTATTCTTCTGGACAACACACACACACACACACACACACACATACAAATATGTATATATTGCATGGTTGCATGGTTTAAAAAAAGAAAATAATATTTTAGCCTGGCTTTTTAAAGTCTTTTCTGAAACAGATTAATATTTTAAAGTCTTGCCTAATCAGTCTTCTGGACTATACACACACAGACACACACATATGTTTTTAAAAAAGAAAATAATAAAATTTCAGCCTGGCTTTTTAGATCTTTTCTGAAACAGAATAATATTTTAAAGCCTTGCTAATTATCCTCCTGGATAACATATACATCATTTGTGCACATACACATGTTTTTATATAGATAAATATGTGTGTGTGTGTCTATGTATGTGTGTGTATATAAAACATATATTAAAAAGATATATATATATACACACATACCTTTTTAATTTTTTTAATTTTTAATTTAATTTTAATTTAATTTAAAGTTATATGTATATATACATGAATGAATATGAATATATGAATATATATATGTATCTTTTTAAAAGAGATTAATATTTTTAAAGAAATAACCCTTGCTTAATTATCTTTCTGCATAATTTTTGAGCCAGTCCGGATGGTGTTGGTTCCGTGTGTTGTTGGTTTTTTGTATATTTTTATTAACATTTCAGCAAAATAAAAATAAACACAAAAAAGAAATTTCACGTACAGTCTAGAATCTTATCCTATGTATACATTTCCCTTCCATGTAACCTATTTTGGAGCAAATAATTATTCTTGCACTATTTTACCCTGTCCCCTATTTTTTTTTTCCAAGTGTGAACCTAAAACTTTGTGTTTTTGTCGGTGGGAGGAGAGAGGGCGTATGCGTGCCTCCTTTTTTTCGGTTGTTGTCTCCCTGTGGAAACAACGCAGATCTCTCAGAATAATTCCCCTTCCTTCCCTTTTAGCCGCAGCCACAGTTGCCCAGAAGCCGGAGGAAACGGTCGGCCGCGGAAGTCGGGGGAGACGCCCCGCCAGGCCCCTCCAAGGCCCAGAAGGTGCACCAGTGACCCCCCGGAAAGCCCCCCCGTCCGCGGGGGGCTGGGCTATTTCCTATTTTTAAAGGGTTTTAGGACACCGCGTCTGTGTCTCTCTGTGTACATATTTCTGAACACCGTTGTAAATATCTCTCACCCAGATTTTTGTATTTTTCTAAGAAAATAATTTTACGGTGTACCACCACTACTCCTTTTTTTTTTATTAGGAGGGGTGGCTTAACAATAAAAACAGTTACTGTAATCCAGATTTTGGGGATGTGCGTCTTAAATATGCAGCTCCAAAATCTGATTGGAGGATTTTGTCCTTGTCTTTTTGGAAAACGTACAGAATTAATCACAGAAAACGGCACGAGTTCCTTAACACAAGGGGGACTCTCTGGGCGGAGAGCGTGAAGTTTTCCGTCTGTTGTGATGAGACCTCGTCTTGAATCCAACTTACGCCCGGGTTTTCTGGGGGAGATTTCTTCGGAGGAAGTCCGCCACCCCTGAGGCTGAGACAGTGTGGCTTAACCCCGAGGTCACCTAGTCGTTATCGGCCGAGTGGAGATTTGAACTCAGGCTTCCCATCATCCAGCACTGAAACTACTACACCGCAATGCCTCTCATTATATTTTAATCCAAATCTGTATTTGACGCAAATTAGTATTTCCATATTCCAATATATGCATAAATGCATATTCAGTATCCATTTCTGAATAACAGCTGCTCCATCTGGCACAGCCGGTCGCTACGTGGCAGATTAAGAATCTTCTCATGTTCTCAGTTCAGGTGTCAACCCTTTTTATAAACATCTCCATTTTTATGACCATGATGTTAATGAAGTTGTCGTGGTTTTCCTCAACGGTTTCCTTACCAAACCAGTTTTTCAGTTGGATGAATTCAATTAATTCACGTACAAAAATTCACGGAATCATAGAGTTGGAAGAGACCCCTCCCCAAGGGCCATCCAGCCCAACACCAAAGCCCTCCCTTGGACGGATGGACGGACGGACACCCAGCCTCTCTTTGAAAATCTCCAAAGAAGGATGAGGTCCCACCACGCTCCATGGAGGCAGACCGACACGAGAAGCTGCCTCATTTGCCCGTCCTCCCTGCAAACGTCACCTCCTCATTGGGGGAGACTGGGCGGCGGGCTTCGGTCTTCAGCCCTTGCTCCCCTCGGAGGAGCATTTCAGGGCGGCCTGGAAGAATCGGTCAACGGGAAGATGGATGCATTGGGAGGGAACCCAACAGAATAGCCTCTTTGTGAGATTGTGGCTTGGTAGACAGTGGGGAAAAAAGGAAGACCCAATTACAGGTGGAAGGACCCATCAAGGAAGTCACAAATGCCCTGAGTTTGGAAGAGCTGGGCGGTTGAGGGCAAGGTGACCTGGAGGTTCTCATTGATAGGGTCACCATAAATTGAAGCTAACTTGACAGCAGAGATGAAGAACAAAGGAAGACCAGAAAACGGGGGGATCCTGAAAGCCATGGACGCCCTGAGTTGGAAGAGCTGAGGAGGGCGGTTGAGGATGGAGTGACCTGGAGGTTCTCATTGATAGGGTCATTATGAGTTGAAGCTAACTTGACAGCACAGAAGAAGAACAAAGGAAGACCAAAATAAAGGTGGATCCTGGAAGCCATGGATGCCCAGAGTTTGCAAGACCTGAGCAGGGTGGTTGAGGATGGGGTGACCTGGATGTCTCTCATCTGTAAGGTCACCATAAGTCCAAATGAACTTGAGGGCAGTGGACAGCAAGGTCAACCATGAGTTGAAGCCAATTCTACAGAACAGAAGAAGAACAAAGGAAGAGCAGAAGACAGGTGGATCATGGAAGCCATGAGTGTTCTGAGTTTGCAAGACCTGAGTGGGGCGGCTGAAGACGGGATGACCTGGAGGTTCTCATCTATAGGGTCACCATAAATTGAAGCCAACTGGACAGCACAGAAGAAGAACAAAGGAATTCCAGAAGACAGGGGATCACAGAAGCCACGGATGGCCTGAGTGGGAAGATCTGAGTGGGGCGGTTGAGGATGGGGTGACCTGGAGGTCTCTCATCCATAGAGTCACCATAAATTGAAGCCAACTTGACAGCGCAGAAGAAGAACAAAGGAAGACCAGAAGACAGGTGGATCATGGAAGTGATGGACGTTCTGAGTTTGGAAGACCTGAGCAGGGTGGTTGAGGACAGGGTGACCTGGAGGTCTCTCATCCGTAGGGTCATCATAAATTGAAGCCAATTTAACAGCACAGAAGAACAACAAAGGAATTCCAGAAGACAGGGGGATCACAGAAGCTATGGATGGCCTGAGCTTGGAAGACCTGGGCAGGGTGGTTGAGGATGGGGTGACCTGGAGGTCTCTCCTCCATGGGGTCACCATAGATTGAAGCCAACTTGACAGTACAAAGGAAAACCAGAAGACAGGTGGGCCATGGAAGCCGTGGATGTTCTGAGCTTGGAAGACCTGGGCAGGGTGGTTGAGGATGGGGTGACCTGGAGGTCTCTCACCCATGGGGTCACCATAGATTGAAGCCAACTTGACAGCACAAAGGAAAACCAGAAGACGGGTGGGCCATGGAAGCCGTGGACGTTCTGAGCTTGGAAGACCTGGGCAGGGTGGTTGAGGATGGGGTGACCTGGAGGTCTCTCCTCCATGGGGTCACCATAGGTTGAAGCCAACTTGACAGCACAAAGGAAAACCAGAAGATAGGTGGACCATGAAGCCATGGGCGTTCTGAGCTTGGAAGACCTGGGCAGGGTGGTTGAGGATGGGGTGACCTGGAGGTCTCTCCTCCATGGGGTCACCATAGATTGAAGCCAACTTGACAGCACAAAGGAAAACCAGAAGATAGGTGGACCATGGAAGCCATGGGCGTTCTGAGCTTGGAAGACCTGGGCAGGGTGGTTGAGGATGGGGTGACCTGGAGGTCTCTCCTCCATGGGGTCGCCATAGATTGAAGCCAACTTGACAGCAGAGAAAAAGAACAAAGGAAGACCAGAATAAAGTTGGATAAAGGTTTTGAAATGCAATTAAAAACACATCAATAATAATAATAATAATATATTATTTCTTACCCGCCTCACCTCAAGGCGGAGTACAACATGTTTTGAAACACAGTTAAAAACACATTCTATGAAGTGCAAAATCCCACCTTTATGGCCACAAAAACCGGATGCGCAGGTACGGGACGGGGGGACGCTTGGCTTAGCTGTCGAGTATGTAGAAAAGGGGAGCCTGCCTCGAGCCGGGGGTTGGACTCAATGGCCCATGAGGCACCGTCAGAGGCGTGTCTCAGTCGTGCAACCCCAAATTTGTTTGGGGGACGATTTTGTCCCTGTGTGTTTGGAAAACGTTGCAGAATTAATCACAGGAAAGGGCACGAAGTTTCCCCGTCTGCTGCGCTGAGACCTCATCTTGAGTCCCGTCTTCAGAGCAAGATGGCCACCTCTGTGGCTGAGACAGTGTGGCTTGGGCCCAAGCCGTCCATTGGTGACGAGTGGATATTTGGAGCCAACTTTCCCAGCATCCGACACCCGATAATGCCTCTCGTTATAGTTTTATGGAAACAAAATCTACATTTCCATATTCAATAGATGCATATTGGATATTCCCTGCTGAGTAGCAGCTGTTCCACTTGGCACGGCCGCTCCGTACGTGGCGGATTCAGAATCCGCTCATGTTCTCAATTCAGATGTTAACCCCCCCCTTTTTTTAAATAAACATCTCAATTTTTACAACCACGACTCTGATAATGTTTTCAAGCTTTCTCTCAAGTTTCCTTGCTAAATTGCCCCCCCAGTTGGATTGATTCAATTAATTCACATACAAAAACTCACAGAATCGCAGAGTTGGAAGAGACCCCCTTCCCAAGGGCCATCCAGTCCACCCCATTCCAACATGCAGGAATGGGGCTGGACATCAAAGCCCTCCCTTGGACGGACGGACATCCGGCCTCTGTTTAAAAACCTCCAAGGAAGGAGGAGACTCCAACACACTCCATGGGGGCGGCAGCGGATTCCATTATCCATCGGGAATTTCTTCCTAATGTTTAGGTGGAACCTCTTTTCCTGAAGTTCGAAGCCATTGCTCCGTGTCCAAGTCTCTAGAGTAGCAGAAAACAGGCTTGCTCCATATGACACCCCTTCAAATATTTAAACACAGCTATCGTATCCCCTCTTAACCTTCTCTTCTGCAGACTAAACATCCCCAGCTCCCTCAGCCGCTCCTCAAAGGGCCTCATGGCTTCCAGACCCTCCACCATTTTTAGTCGCCCATTCCAGCTTGTCCATGTCCTTCTTGAAATGAGGTGCCCAGAACTGGACACAGTATTCCAGATGAGGTCTAACCAAAGCAGAATAGAGTAGTACTATTACCTCCCTCAATCTAGACCAGTGGTTCTCAACCCGTGGGTCCCCAGATGTTCGTGGACTTAAGCTCCCAGAAGCCCCAGCCACTATGGTCAATGCCCAGGGCTTCTGGGAGCTGAAGTCCACGAACATCTGGGGACCCACAGGTTGAGAACCACTGATCTAGACACTATATTCCTTTTGATGCAACCAAGGATCACATTGGCCTTTTTAGCTGCAGCATCGCACTGCTGGCTCATGTCCAGCTTGTGATCCACTAAGACTCCTAGATCCTTTTCACGTGTACTCTTTCCAACCCAGGTGTCACCCATGCAATATCTGCGCATTTCATTCTTTCTTCCTAAGTGCAATACCCTCCATTTTTCCTTGTTAAAATTCATTTTGTGAGTTTTGGCCCACCTCCCCAATCTCTTAAGGTCATTTTGAACTCTGATCCCGTCCTCTGGGGTATTGGCAACCCTCTCCCAATTTGGTGCCATCTGCAAATTTGATGAGCATGCCCTCTACTCCTTCGTCCAAGTCATTAATAAAGATCTTGAATAGCCCTGGGGCCGGGACAGAACCTGGTGGCACCCCAAAAGTAACTTCTCTCCGGGACGAAGAGGAGCCGTTGGTCAGGAGCACCCCCCGGGTTCGGCCGGTCACCCACTTCGTTCCATTAGTTTCACCCCTTGATATTCTTAAGGCTGTTTCCGCACTACACTATTATAGTGCTATTATTCCACTTTCAACACCCTGTGGAATTCTGGGATCTGTAGTTTCCCTGAGGCCAAAGAGTTCCCTGGCTGAGAATTCTAAAGGCCTCTCCCTAAACTACAGATCCCACAGGAGGTTGAAAGGAGAATGATGGCAATGTAACGACAAGAAGAAACAGCAGGAAATTATGCAAAATTAAAATTATACTTGCAGCTGGAATAATGCATGCAAAATATTCGGAAAAAGTTGGGCGATCCCATCCACATAAGAATGGCTCGATAGGCTGGCTGAAATAGCAAAAATGGATTAATTAACAACTAGATCAAAAGGTCAAATGAATGAGAATTTTTTTTTAATCTGAATGGAAACCTTTGATTGACTATTTGAATGAAACAGAGGGTGAATTGATGACGAAAGGCTTTTAAGATATCAAAATATGATTTATTTCTATGTAGCATGAGTAGGATACTATGTAATATTAAATTATTTTCGATTGTTACTTTTTTTTTTTTGCTAAAGTGTTACGGTATTGTTTCGTTAGAGGCTTAAGGTGATTATAATGTTAATTAATTTTAGAGTTTAGCAAATTAACAAAATAAGATCTAGGCTAAGAAATACTAGTCACTAATGAAACAAAACATTTAATACGCATAATTAATATATATTCTATTAATATCAGAAGATTTAAGAATCTGTAATATTGTTAAGTAAAAACTATTTAGGCAAGAATTTGATAATATTATAGATTTAATTCTATTGTTTTAGCATTTAAGAGATGAGACTTGTGGAAATTGCATAACATTATTAAAGTGTTTAGGATAAAATATAAGAGTAACAAAGCACTACTTGGAGGAAATGTAATTTTTTAAAAGAAGGTTAAGTATAATCAATATCTGAAGAGCTGTTTGCAGTAAGGGCAGGAACTGTTTAAATATATGTATTTTTTGTGTTGTGTTTGTTTTTGATTAATGACAGATTAGTGTTGAGTAGTATTAATATGTATTGTTTTGCGTTTGGTTAAAAAAACCCACCATTTGGGTCAACTTGGGCTTCTGCTTGCAGTTGGCCTTTTTTTTTTTTATACTTAGATTTTATTGAGTATTTGGAAAAAAAAGAAAGAGAAAAATAAAAAAATAAACAGAAAAAAGCAACATAAAACGCATATTATACAATAAACATAGCAATAAATCAGGAAAAAAAAAACCCAACATGCCTCTGTAAACTAATCTGACAATTAGCAAATTAACAAAATAAGATCTAGGCTAAGAAACAGTAGTAACTAATGGAAGAAAACATTTAATACACATAGTAAAATGTGGTTCCCTGCCCCAGGAATCAACTACTCACAGGCTTTTATTTAAATCTTGAATCGTAACTCAAACTAAACATTGCTTGCTTATACTTTAATCTAGAATTCTATAACATCAAATATTTGAATTAATAAGAAGTATTCCTGTAGATACAAATAAATTTCTAAGATGGTTAATACTTCTACTACATAACTAAAAAGATTAATCATCTTACAATAGAATAGGATAGTTTTATTTATATATACATATACATACACACACACACACCATAATATAATGAATATATATATATATATCTTATATTAAAGTTTGTGTAAAATATATACTGTATTTGCCAGTGTATAAGATACACCCCATTTATATGCCAGCAAATACTATTTGTTGGCGTGTAAGATACACCCCATTTTCAAACAGCATTTTTCAGGGAAAAAAGTGAGTCTTATACACCAGCAAATAGGGTATATCTTATATTTTTGTTTATATGTGTGTGTGCATATATATGTATATATATATAAAATATGTATGGCAGAATATTAAAAGGGCATTAAAACACAACAGCAAAGTAAAATCATCTATAATTTTTTTAAAACTCTTGCATGAGATCATATTATTTATTCAAAACAGTAGAAAATAAAACAGTGACAGCAAGTTTCAGACCCCAAAATCATCGTTTCACCCTCATTTTCCCTCCCTAAAAATAATCAATTATTCATTGCCAATTCTTTTTAAAAGCCTTTCCTGACAAAACTTTGAAAATTATTAGCTACTAGTGTATATACCCGGTGTTGCCTGGGAATTTTATTTCCTCATAGGTAATAACTTGTTAGAAGGATTTGAGATCCTGTGTCTCTTACTTCCCCAAACTGTCTTCTCCATCCAATACCTGTAACTTTTCCCCATATTCCCCAATCCAATCCGTATTTAGGGTTATTAACATTACAGAGGTTAGGTTCCTGAGGGGGTATGCACTGCCCTCCTCCTTGCTGCTAGGCCTTTTCTCCAGAGCAACCGCCCCATTCCTGTACCTGTAACTTTCCCCCACGTTCCCCAATCCAATCTGCATTCAGAGTTATTAACATATAGAGGCTGGGTCCCTGAGGGGGAATGCGCTGCCCTCCTTCTTGCTGCTAGGCCTCGACTCCAGCTCAACTGGCCTATTCCTGTACCTGTAACTTTTCCCCACGTTCCCCAATCCAATCTGCATTCAGAGTTATTAACATATAGAGGCTGGGTCCCTGAGGGGGAATGCGCTGCCCTCCTCCTTGCTGCTAGGCCTCGACTCCAGCTCAACTGGCCTATTCCTGTACCTGTAACTTTTCCCCACATTCCCCAATCCAATCTGCATTCATAGTTATTAACATATAGAGGCCGGGTCCCTGAGGGGGAATGCGCTGCCCTCCTCCTTGCTGCTAGGCCTCGACTCCAGCTCAACTGGCCTATTCCTGTACGTGTAACTTTTCCCCACATTCCCCAATCCAATCTGCATTCAGAGTTATTAACATATAGAGGCTGGGTCCCTGAGGGGGAATGCGCTGCCCTCCTCCTTGCTGCTAGGCCTCGACTCCAGCTCAACTGGCCTATTCCTGTACCTGTAACTTTTCCCCATATTCCCCAATCCAATCTGCATTTAGAGTTATTAACATATAGAGGCTGGGTCCCTGAGGGGGAATGCGCTGACCTCCTCCTTGCTGCTAGGCCTCGACTCCAGCTCAACCGGGCAGGCACAGCTGACTGGGTCCCAAGAGCAATCTTGCTGGGAATTTTAAAGGCCCCCTCCTCCCTAAATTGCAGATCCCAGGATTCCTTAGAATCGTCTCAGGTCTTCTCGCCTGACACAGACAAAAAACAAAAACAAACCCCCCCAAAAAACTTTGACATTTATACATTAGATCTTGTCCATTTGCACATATTGTCATTAATCTACTGAGCGCATTCATTAATTGACTGGAATCAATTATTTCCTTCCAACATTTTGCATACGGAGCAGTCCTTGCTGCTCAATAGCCCCCTCTGTCGCCGTCGTTTTATCACTGCTGGAATCTTCCTGCCGGATTCCTGTTCCTGCAGCTGGATTTCAGGTGGCCGCGTTCGCCGCACGCGAAGCATTTCCGGCTACCCTTGTGGCCCTGAGCCCCGCGAGGGCGAGGCTCTGGCGCCGGAGCGGGGCCGCTGGCCTCCCGCAACGGGCGCCGAGGGGAGCAGCGAGCCCCCCGTTTGCTCCTGCGGAGATCCCCCGCGCTCGGGCACGGCGGCGCCTCCCCGCCCGCGCCTACGAAACGGTCTGCCGCCGTTGCCGCCTCCCACAGCGTCTGGGGGTCGTTCAGCAGGACGTAGCTCCTGGTCTCCGGAGGCAACTGGTCTAAGAAATGTTCCAACTCAAACTGGGAACGGATCTCTTCGACGGTGGACGCCTTCGCCGCCCGGAGCCAGTCAGCCATTCCGGTTTGAATGGCGAAAGACAGATCGCGGTGGGAGGCGCCGGGCTCCCTGGCGATCGCCCTGAAGCAGGCCCTCATGCGCTCCGGGGTGAGACCGAGCGTCTCCCGGGCGAGGTCCAGAAACTTGGAGAAGTCGTTCCTGTCCTCGGTGGGCATCCAGGCTGCGACCTCCGCCAGGGTCCCCGAGAGCTGGGGCCGCAATTCCTGCATGTACCGGTCCTCGGGGACCCCGTAGCTCATGCACGTCCTCGTGAAACTGATGATAAAAGCTTCGAAGCTGTCTCTGTCTTCGTCGTAGACGGGGTACCTTCCGATCTGAGCCGTCCAGGACAGCGCCCCACCGCTCTCCTGGAAGGCGGCCCCTCGGTTTCCGTCGGGGGTCTGGCGCACCGTCATTCGCCGGAGTTCCCTCTCCAAGAAATCCACAAAGTCTTGCGGTGTGAGATTGCCGTTCTTCGCCACTTCCCAGGAAGACGAGAGCGGCACCGGGGCATTATGGCCACCAGGTGGCACTGGCGGTAGCCGCCGGCACCGGCACCGGGGCACTGCCTCCACCGGCACCGGGGCACTCCCGGAGGGTCTCCCATCCGGCCCAGTGGGCGCCGCCTCCGGAGCCATCGAGAGACTTGCCACGAAGTCTTAGCCTCTCTCTCTACCCAGCGCGCCCACACACGTTGGCTGAAATGACACAACACACAAAATTAGGATGGGCGACACAACACACAAAATTAGGACGGGCAACAGTTTGTGCGAAAGGGACCCAGGAGTCAAAATGCCCTTGACAGACGGGAGGGCTGCGCCAAGGCTGACAAAACGGATTTCAACAGGGAGGTCAGAAAACATGGAAGGCACAAATAGAGGATGGGGGACGCGTGGCTGGATAGGGGTACGTGCGAAAGGGATCTGGGAGTCTCGGTGGGCCACAAGCTGAACGTGAGCCAGCAGTGTCACGCGGCAGCCAAGAAAGCCAACGCGATTCTTGGTTGCATCAATAGGAGTATGGTGTCTAGATTCTAGGGAGGTAATGGTACCCCTCTATTCTGCTTTGGTCGGGCCTCGTCTGGAATAATCCTGTGTCCAGCTCTGGGCGGCTCAATTCAAGAAGGATGTGGAGAAGCTGGAGCATGTCCAGAGGAGGGCGGCCAAAATGGTGGAGGGTCTGAAAGCCCTGAAGCCCTATGAGGAATGCCTTAGGGAGCTGGGGATGTTTAATCTGCAGAAGAGAAGGTTAAGAGGGGACAGGATAGCCATATTTAAACATTTGAAGGGATGTCGTGTTGAGGATGGAGCAGGCTTGTTTTCTGCTGCTCCGGAGACTAGGACAAGGAGCAATGGATTCAAGCTGCAGGAAAGGAGATTCCACCTGAAGCTCAGGAAGAACTTCCTGACGGTCAGAGCTGTCCGGCAGTGGAATCTGCTGCTGCCTCCATGAACTGTGGTGGGGTCTCCTCCTTCCTTGGAGGTTTTTAAGCAGAGGCTGGGGGGCCATTTGTCAGGAGTGGTTTGATGGGTGTTCCTGCATGGCAGAAGGGGGTGGGACTGGATGGCCCCTGGGACCTCTTCCAACTCTATGATTCTATGATTCCTGTAGTTTGAATCCACTGCTCCTTGTCCTAGTCTCTGCAGCAGCAGGAAACAGGCTTGCTCCATCCTCCATATGACATCCCTTGAAGTATTTAAATATGACCATCATGTCCCCTCTTAACCTTCTTTTCTACAGACTAAACATCCCCAGCTCCCTAAAACTTTTCTCAGAGGGCTTCATGGCTTCCAGATCCTCCACCATTTTGGTCGCCCTCCTCCGGACACCTTCCAGCTTGTCGACATCCATCTTGAAATGAAGTGCTTAGAACTGGACACAAATGAGGCCCAACCAAAGCACAATAGAGTGGTACCATTACCTCCCTCGATCAGGACACCATACGCCTATTGATGCAACCAAGAATCGCGTTGGCCTTTTTAGCTGCCACATCACACTGCTGGCTCATGTGCAGCTTGTGGTCCGCCAAGATCCTCTCGCTTCCACCCTCTACTTATTTTTAAATCCCTGTCGTGCAGTAATTCAGAAGGAAGGAATCCTTGAACCCAGAGCCCTCTGTGGAAGAGGGGGAGAGAGAGAGAGCACAGACAGAGGAGACCTTTATAAGGAAAGCTGCAATTGTTGTTGTTGCTGTTGTTCTTGTTATTTTTAATTTTTGTTGTTGTTATTATTATTATTATTATTATTATTCTAAGCAGGCAAACACAAGATTTCCCACTCACGCAGGCACCTACAAAGTTCCAGGCAAGCCTCGGTCACTTCACCTGGAGTTTAGTTTTTATTCCCCCCTCTTACCAACAAGAAGTCTGTTTATCGATCCCGTGGAAACTGCTTATTATTTCACCTCTGAATCCTCCCTAAACACCCTTGAGATTCTGTTGACTACGAAATACAGGTGCGGGTTCCTTGCCTGAGTCCGAGGCATAAAGATGTTAAAGAAGGTTTCGGGACTGAACATTAATCAGATCTTTACCTTAAGTCGGGATATTACGTCTGGAAAAATTAATATCCCTGTCATTGCTTTCCATCGTTTGGAAGGAAAAAAAATCCCGCGTGCAGGAGAGAAATTAAAAACTGGCTTGAAGAGTTCAGGTCCGCAAGGCGGAGTTCTAACGATGTTCTCTTAGAACATAAAAAGATAATTTAATAAACACGCTTTATAACGCGACTGGCGAACACGTCCCTGCTCTGCTCACCCTGCCGCCCAGACGCCGGGGGGGTTTCTCCCGGGGGACAAGCTGGGGGTCCGGAGCGGCTGTGCCCACCCTTTGTTTCTCTCCCCGGCCTCGTGGTCTCTGGGGGTCTTTCCTGAAGCGCCTGGAAGGGTCTCGCCTTGCCCCTCCCCTCCCTCTGGTCTTCCTGATTGGGCCGCGGTCCCCCTCGTGATCTCTGAGGGCCTTCTGCGACCCCCTCCCCGATCCGTGTAGCTTGAACCCAACACCGCGTTAACCCCTTCTTCACCTGGAGAGGGAACTATCCCCTCTTCTGCTATGTTCCCCATTATCACAAGGGGGCTTTCAGCAAAATTGGGCTGGGGGCGAGGGGCCGCCCCTCCCCAAATCTCTGCCCTGGAAGCCCCCTCCCCACCCCCTCCCAGAGGGGAAGGGGCGCCTTTTCCTCCCCCTTTTTCCCCAGGGGTGGGAGCAGAAAGAGAAACAAAGCACCCTTCAGAAACGCAGACCCCCCCCACAAATAATTATCCCCCTTGTTCCGGGGTAGACCCCTCCTCCCCTCCCCCCTCCCCCTCTCGCACACACACACACGCGTGTCAAGCCGCGTGCCGACGTGGCAGCGCAACCTCGCCATCCTTTGGGCCGCTGCACTTCCTTACAAACTTCTCCAAAAAGTTTTGAACTTTGGCGCAGAGTTGAATCGAAAGAGGGGTAGGGAGGGAAGAATTTGGGAGGGGGCAGAGGGGGGCCCGCCTCTCCCGCCCCCCTTCTCCCGCCCCCCAAATCGCCCTCCCGGTCCCTCTCCTCCTCCTCTTCCTCCTCCTCCTCCCTTTCTTTCTTTCCTGCCCCGGACGGGGCGGTCCGTGTCCGGCGGGTGGTCCCTCCTCGCCCGGCCCTCCTTCCCCCTCGCGGCCCCCGAAGATGGCGCCTGGCCCCTTCCTCCTCCTCCTCCTCCTCCGGCCTCCTCCTCCTCCTCCTCTTTCTCCTCCTCTTCGGGGGTCTTCCCGGGACCCTCCTGCCCTCGGCCGGGGACAGGACCCCCGTGCGCCCTGAGCGCGCACCGCGAGCTCTCCATCTCGCCTTCATCTCCGGCCATGGAGGCGGGCGAGGAGGAGGCGAAGGCCCCCCAACAGGGGACCCCGGAGGAGCCCCAGGACCAGGGACCCCCCTCGCCATCGCCATCGCCATCGCCATCGCCCCCCCGGCCGTCGCGGGTCTTCAGGCGGCCCCGCCGGGGAGGCGCCGCCGCCGCGGACGCCGCCGCGGACGCCTTGGATGCGCTCCCGGGGAAGCTGCTGGCCCGGAGGGTGAGGCGAGGGCGGGAATGGGGAGGGGGAGGCCGGAGGGAGGGGAGGAGGAAGGGGGCAGGAGGAAGGAGGGGGTGTTCGCTTGACCCGGGTTGGCGCCTTCACACGTTCGCCAAGGGGAGGGCGGAGAGGCGGCCCTTCTCTCTGTCCAGAAAGTTGGAAGCAGCGCTTGGTAGCTGTTGGGGACGGGACCCCTTCCAGGCCTCCCAAACCCTTTCCCAGAACAGGCAGCTGCACGCACGTCGGGATGAGCGACTCGGATCTGGCCGGGAGGAGAAGCTTCATCTCCTCCCTCCGTTCTTTCGGCTTCCAAAACAGCTCCCCACCCACCTTCCTTCCTCCCTCCCTCCCCTCCCTCCCTCCCTCCCTCCCTCCCTCCTTCCTTCTTTTGTCCCGTGGAGAACTCGGGGATGGGGCCCCTCACATGCGGGAAGGGAGCCCCCCCGCGTTCACCGCCAGGGGCCCCGGGTGCTCTCTTTCTCTCGCAGCCCCTGGATGCGAGTCCCTGCCCGCTTTCTGGGCGAGTGAAGAAGCGTTCTGTGTTGCTCTGAAGTCTGCACCCTTCCCCCCCCAAAGAATCCCTGCTGGGGTTGATGGGGAAGACGGGGGGCAGGATAGGACCCCGGTGGGCGAGGGTGGCCGCAACACCATGCTCACGCCTTGCTCCAAAGAGACACGTGTCGACCGTCCACACGCAGGCAACCCTCTTGCTAGAAGTTGGTAAAGGAGAGGAATTGCAGTTTTTTCTTCCTCCTCCTCTTTCTTCCTCGGTTCTTCCTCCTCCTCTTTCCTCTTCTTCCTCCAACCACATAAGGGTCTATTGCTGGGAGGGAGGTCAGCCCCCTTTCTCCCCCAGACTCAGTGGGCAAATTTGGGGGAGTTTGCAAAGCCACCCAAGCCTCTCAAGAGGAGGGGGTGCAGGCTGGGTTGGGGTTCTGGAGGAGAAAGTATGGGGTGGGATGCTGGATCCCCACCCCTGGGGGTCATTTAGTCCCTGAGAGGCAAAAACCAGCCAAAAATTCCTTTATAAAAATATATTTTTGGAGGAGATTCCAACACCCCTGTGAGGCAGGCCTTCGTTCCTCTGCCGGGGAACTTTTAACCTCCAGGGAAAAGATTATTGCTGAGAGTTTTGTAGCCGAAGGGGAGGAATTCCCTGGGAGTTCTACTCTGAGTTGGAAGCGGAGGAGGACGAAGAAGAAGAAGAAGGGGTTGCTGTGTCCCACCTGGTCTGGCTGTTGCTCTGTCCAGCAGGCATTTCTGTGGACAGAAAAGGGAGATTTGGAGATTGGAGAGCTGGGCCAAAACTAATAAAATGAATTTCAACAGGGAGGGGAGAAAGAATGAAATGCACAGATATTGGACGGGGGATACGTGGCTGGATAACAGCCTGTGTGAAAGGGATCTGGGAGTCTTACTGCACCGCAAGCTGAACACCAGCCAGCACTGTGATGCGGCGGCCAAGTAAACCAACACGATTCTTGGTTGCATCAAAAGGAGTATGAGGTCCAGATCGAGGAAAGTAATAGTACCAGTCTGTTCTACTTTAGTCATACCTCGTCTGGAATAATCCTGTGTCCAGTTCTGGGCACCACAATTAAGGATATTGAGAAGCTGGAAGGTATTAAAAGAAAAATGGTGGAAGACCTGGAAACAGTGAAGCCCTGTGTGGAAGGGGTTGTAGAGCTGGGTATGTTTAGTCAGCAGAAGAGAAGGTTAAGAGAAGGGGACGTGATAGCCATGTTTAAATATTCAAAGAGATGTCATGTTGAAGGCGGAGCCAGCTTCTTTTCTGCTGCTCCAGAGACCAGGACGAGGAGCAGTGGATTCAAAATACAGGAAAAGAGATTCCACCTAAGCGTTAGGAAGAACTTCCTGGCGTGCAGAGCAGCTGGAGAGCAGAATCTGCTGCTCCCTCTTATGGAGTCTCTTATAAAGGCCATTTGCCAATTCATTAATACAGTAATATTGTAAAATATTTCTATTTGGGAGCATTTACAAACAGTATTTGTGATGCTTGTGTACCCATATATTATTGCAGGAGAGAGCGGGCCTTCGTTATTCCGACGGGCTTTTAAAACAGAAAGCTTTTAAAGAACGTGCTTTTATCTTTTATCTCGTATTGTCTTCAGGCGAAGGATTGCTTCACATCTTTCCAAAGCGCATATTTTATATTGTTATCAAGACTGCAGATAGTTTAATTCTGTTTAAATGCATCATTGTGTTTGTTTTAAATTGTAAGCCACTTTTTGGGGAAGGAAACTCGGCACGATTTAAATAAATTTATCACGGTTATGGCATTATTATTGTACCATTCTCATTATAAAAATGATATAATAATATTGCATATAATAAAGGCATAGTATTATAAAATATTATTATTGTTATTATTATTATTATTATTATTAACCATATTTGCTGGCAAATAAGGTACACCTGTGTATAAGACCCCTGCATTTATACACTGGCAAATACTAATATTTAAGACAACCACCAGGGTATAAAACACACCCTATTTTCAAACAGTATTTTTCAGGGGAAACAAAAGTGAGTCTTATATGCTAGCAATTACAGTATCCTTATTTATCTCTGGCTTTTTTTACTCAAAAGGACTCAAAGGGCCTTGCAATAGTTTAAAAAGAAAACATACTTAAAACTGTAACATGTAAAAGTTAAAACACATATTAAGTATAGAATAGTAATTAAACAAAATGAAAATACATATTGAAAGCAACAAATCACAATTAAAATAAAGTGTGGATGTTAATCTGTTTTTGTAGTTTAATCTGTAATAAAATAATTAATTAAAATAAATAAAAATAAATAAAGTGCTATATAATACGATACTAATACTAATATAAAATAAAGTGCTATATAATACGATACTAATACTAATACTGTAATAGTAGCACATTCATTATAATTAATAAGTATACTGATAATACTGCGATATTGTAGTTAATAAGGATAAATTACTTATATATTACTGCAAAACTCCATTGATTGCACCCGAAGTGCATTTATGTTTACATTTTGCAGCACTAGAACTGTACGCTCTACTTCTTTTTATTTTTCTTATTAATGTTTATTCGTGTCTTATTCTCCTTTTTTACATTGTTCGTTGAACAAAATCCAGTAAACATAATAAGTAAAAAAAATAAAAATAAAAAGGATAATAAAATCTTGTGTCCCAGCCTCTGGAGCAACAGAGAACATATAATATTAATACTAATACAATACTAATACTAATACTAATTCGTATACTGATAATACTGTAACAGTAACACATTCATTACAATTAATAATACTAATGATCATCGAATGGTAGAATTGGAGGGGGCCAGAGTGGTCATGGAGTCCATTTAATGACGATGATTTCCTTGCATTTCTTTATGGAGGCTTTGCACAAAATAATAATAATAATAATAATAATAATAATAATAATAATAATAATATTCCATTCGAAGTTCGCACTCGGGTTTTGATCCGACATCTCTATTTAAAAAGGAAAATGTGGGGAGCGTTAAATTTGGCGACTGATCTCTGCCTGGCCTCCCGCCCTCCCTCCCGTGAAGGCAGCTGAGAGGGGCCTGAGGGCTGACCCCAGGGACGCCGGGGGTCCCTTTGGATGGGGTCCCCTGGGATGGGGGGCTCTGCAGACGGCGACGGAGCGGAGACTCCACTTTGGGGCGAGCCGTAAAAGAGAGACAGCCGGCTCCTTCTGGTTCTGTTGTCAGTGGGAATTTATCTATTAAAGAACCACGGAGCCACTGAGTTGGAGGGGACCCCCAGGGGCCATCCGGCCCAACCCCCTTCAGCCAGGGAGGGAGACGCAAAGTACCCCCAGCAAATGCCAGTTTAGCCTCTCTTTAAAAACCTCCAGAGAAGGAGGAGACGCCACCACGCTCCAAGTCAGCGTATTCCACTGCTCTTTCCATTGGGAAGTTCTTCCTGAGATTTAGACGGAATCTCCTTTCCTGCAGTTTGGATCCATTGCTCCGTGTCCTCGTCTCTGCAGCAGCGGAAAACAGGCTAGCTCCATCTTCAACGTGACATCCCTTCAAATATTTAAACATGGCTGTCATGTCCCCTCTTAGCCTTCTTCTCTGCAGACTAAACATCCCCAGCTCCCTCAGCTGCTCCTCAGAGGGCTTCATGGCTTCCAGACCCTCCACCATTTTGGTCGCCCTCCTCTGAACACCTTTCATCTTCTCCACCTCCTCCTTGAATTGGGGTGCCAAGAAGTGGACACAGGATTATTCCAAGTGGGGTCTGACCAAAGCAGAATAGAGCAGTACCATCATTTCCTTTAACCTAGAAACTCTACTCCAAGAATCGCATTGGCTTTTTTTGCTGCCGCATCACACTGCTGGCTCATGTTCAGCTTGTGGGCCACCAAGACCCCTTTCATACATATATGCGAGTTCAGGAATGGAGTGCTATCAGGTTGGGAATATGTGCACAAAATCAAGCGAGCTTTTGCCCTTCTGCTCCGCGGATTATATCATTTTGGGTCAAGAATATATTTGGGTCAGGAATATGTCTTTATTGGGTCATGTTCCTGACCTAACAGAAATCAAGTGAGCTTTTGCCCTTCTGCTCCGCAGATTATATCATTTTGGGTCAAGATTATATTTGGGTCAGGAATATGCCTTTATTGGGTCATGTTTCTGACCTAACAGAAATATATGCCTAACCTCGTATACATTCCCAATCCAATTCCTGTCGGAAATATATACTAGGTTAGGCATATATTTCTGTTAGGCATAGGAATATATATCCGTATTGGGTTGGAATATACCTATATTCTGTTGTAAATCTATCTATCTATCTATCTATCTATCTATCTATCTATCTATCTATCTATCTAGAATCGCATTGGCTTTTTTTGCTGCCGCATCACACTGCTGGCTCATGTTTAGTTTGTGGTCCACCAAGACTCCCAGACCCCTTTCGTACATATATGCGAGTTCAGGAATGGAGTGCTATCAGGTTGGGAATATGCGCACGCTAGGTTCAGATTATATCATTTTGGGAAAGGAATATATTTGGGTGAGGAATACGTCTTTATTGGGTCAAGAATATTATCTTTATTGGGTCAGGAATATTTCTGTTTTGGATCAGGCATCTATATCAGGTTAGGCATATATTTGTGTGAGGTCAGGAATATCTCCGTATTAGGTTGGAATATATCTATATTCGGTTGTAAATGTAGCTAATAGATATTAATTGGGTCAGAAATATATCTCTGCTGGGCAGAGAATATATTTGGGTCAGGAATATTAGCATTTTCTGTTCATTGCCTCAAGTTGTCTCTGACTTAGAAAACGCCAGGTTTTTTTGGGGCTGAGAGTGTGTGACACATCCAAGGTCACCCGGTGGTGGTGGTGATGGGGTTTCCACGGCTTAGCGGGAACCGAACCCAGCTCTTAGTCGGTTGATTGACGTTTCCGTCTGCCCTTCCGTTTAATTGAGCGTGATCTCCGCTTGCAGATGTCCCTCTTCGGCCCCTCCAGGGGTTTCGGGCCCCCCCGCAGCCCGACGGAGGGGCCCCCCCAGCTGCTGAGCAAGGCGGAGTTCGTGGAGAAGGTCCGGCAGAGCAACCAGGCCTGCCACCGGGGGACTTCCGCCGGGCGGTGGCCCTCTACGGGGAGGCCCTGGCCGCCGACCCCCAGAACTGCGTCCTCTACAGCAACCGCTCCGCCGCCCACGCCCGGCTGCAGCAGTACGACCGGGCCCTCGAGGACGCGGTCCAGGCCCGGCTCCTCAACCCAAAGTGGCCCAAGGTAGGCGGGCGGGCGGGCGGGCGGGCGGGCGGGGAGGGGGCGCCCCGAGGACCCCCGGAGCCACCCCCGGAGGGTGGTGCAAAAGGGGACCCAGAGTGGGGCGCATCCCAAGTGACCTCTTCCTGTGCCCAGAGAAAGTGTTAGTATTCCCATTATCCACAGACTTAGTAGACCCCAATGCGTGCTGCCTCTCCTCTGCGCGTGCGTGTATTTATTTACTATTTATTTATTACACGTTTATTTATCTTCATACCTCTGTGGATAGTAGATGGCATGTATCTGTGCCAAAGAAAGTGTTAGTATTCCCATTATCCACACCCAATGCGTGCTGCCGCTCTCTATGTGTGCATGTATTTATTGATTTATTTATTACATATTTATTTACCTTGAGACCTCTATAGATAGTAGGTAGTCTGTTATTGTGAGTCTGTGCCAAAAAAGTGTTAGTTTTCCCATTATCCACGGATTTAATAGATTCCAATGCATGCTGCCTCTCCCTGTGTGTTCATGTATTTATTATTATTTATTTATTACATATTTATTTATCTTGGTACCTGTATGGATAGTAGGTAGTATGTATTTGTGGACCCATGCCAAAGAAAGTGTTAGTTTCCCCATTATCCACAGACTTAGTAGGTCCCAATGCGTGCTGCCTCTCCCTCTGTGCGTGAGTGTATTTATTTACTATTTATTTATTACACATTTATTTATCTTCATACCTCTATGGATAGTAGACGGCGTGGTATCTGTGCCAAAGAAAGTGTTAGTTTCCCCATTATCCACAGACTTAGTAGGTCCCAATGC
Source organism: Iguana delicatissima (assembly GCA_948472985.1). Classification (NCBI taxonomy): domain Eukaryota; kingdom Metazoa; phylum Chordata; class Lepidosauria; order Squamata; family Iguanidae; genus Iguana; species Iguana delicatissima. The sequence goes on from CAOKZL010000059.1 coordinate 49,283, forward strand.
GTGCTGCCTCTCCCTCTGTGCGTGAGTGTATTTATTTACTATTTATTTATTACACATTTATTTATCTTCATACCTCTATGGATAGTAGACGGTGTGTATCTGTGCCAAAGAAAGTGTTAGTATTCCCATTATCCACAGACTTAGTAGGTCCCAATGTGTGCCACCTTTCCCTCTGTATATGGAGGTATTTATTTAATATTGGATTTATTTATTACATATTTATTTATCTCGATACCTCTATGTATAGTAGATAGTACATATCTATGGAACCGGGCCAAAAAAAGCATTAGTTTTCCCATTATCCACGGACTTAGTTGCTCCCAGTGCGTGCTCTACCTCTGTGTGTGCATGTATTTATTTATTATTGGTTTATTTATTATGTGTTTACTTATCTTCATACCTCTTCGGATAGTAGGTAGCATGCGTCTGTGAAGTGTAATATAGTATATTTTGCTATGTTATACTAATATATAATATTTAATATATATATATAAATATAAATTATATATTGTATTAGTATTGTTATATTTGTTTATATTATTATATTACACTTAAATGCTTCGTATATATTATATGGTACATATTTATTATACAGCATTTATCACGTATTTGTGTCATACGGCCGTTGCATTTATTTCTTTCGTCTCCATCCCGTCTTTCTCCCGGCCAGGGGACCGAAGCAGACCGGGACTCCCATCTGCCCCAGCCGAGGAAGCAAGGGCTCAGGGGATGCTGGGAGCTGCAGCCAAAAGAGATCGGGGGAAGGAACAGCTGTTCCGTCGTCCCCGTTTTGTTCCTTGTTGCAGTTCCAAACCGGTTCCAAACCGGGCAATGCGGACGCCTCACCAAGACCCACCTTTACAGAGCCGTGATTAAAGCTGCCGTGCCCGGGTCTGTTGCAAATTCTGGGATTTGCAGTCCAGGGGTGTTTGGAATGGCCTGCCGCAGGCCTCGGGCGTGGACTACAGATCCCAGGAATCCGTGGGATGCAATGATAGGAACTGGGGGGGGGGATTGCAGTGTGCAATTGTCCCAAATTTATGTGACCGCTTTGCAAAGTGTGTATGTATATCCATATATCTATATATGACCTCTTTTGCAGAGCCAATGGTCAAAATTTGGCATCCGAAATTCCGGGAATTTTCAGGTTTCCTGCGGGGAAATGTTTCCGCGCCCCCTCCCCGAAAACAGAGCCTTTGCGAAAGTGGCCGTGAGTGTGCGTTCGGGGGGGGGGGAGGCATTTTCTCTCTCTGTGACACACGTGCCCTACCAGCCAATATTCAAAATTAATTGAAAATGGCTTTCGGGACTTTGAAATTGCAATAATGGGAGCGGGCGGCGGGCGGAGGTGGAAAACAGGAGGAGAGGGAAGCTGGGGCGTTTTAAAAAGCGGGAAAGGTCCTTCCCAAATTGGGAGAGCTGGAGTTAAAATAATTTGGAAGCAAAGGCGGGTTGCGCTGCGACTCCGGGTTGCAGCGGATAAAAGCATCGTCATAACCGCTGGACGGAGCGGTTCCCTAATTAGCCGTCGCCTAAAATAGTTTTCTCCTCCTGCCCGGCCAGATTGGGCCTCTCCACCCAACTTTTAAATTGCTTGCCCTTTTTTTTTTTAGCCTTAGCAATTTCCTTTGCACCGTTTCCACTCTGCGTTGTATTTTTAATCTGTTTCCGAGAATGGAAGAATATGATGTTTCCCCTTTTTCTCTCTCTCTCACTTCCCCCCTTTTTCCTCCTGGATAAGAACAAAATCTGGGGCGCAAATTGAGGCCTCTTTTTTTGTCCCGGTAGGAAGTGGCCCCTCCTTCCGGTGCCAATTCTGCTTAAAAACTTCCAGCTAGACAGAGGACAAGGAAGGACAGAGCAACTTCAGCGTTGTCACAGTTTAGGGGGAAAGAAAAAGCAGGGATGGATCCACCGCCCCGCTGACATGGGACCGGGTTTTTTTTTTTTTTGGAATTATAAAAGCCCTTTATAATTGTCTTAATCCGGACGGAGAAAATTAAAAACCCTTTCCTTGGGTCCGGCACAGTCAGGATATCTCTATATAATTTGAAATACTTGACCCAAAGACCAGAGTTTGGATCTTGCGCAAACCCACGGCGTGACCTTGCGGCGTGTCACACACTCTCAGCCCCAGAAAACCCTAAGAAAGGGGGTCAGAAAGGAGGTGAAGGCAACAGATTCTCCCACCTTTAAAGTGGATTCAGTTCAGAATGGAGGAACTTTACTTAAGCAAACACAAAGAGACGGAGAGAGAAAATTTCTTTATCTCGGATATTTAAGCAGGCAATACGCCCTCCGTGAATTGAACTGTCCTGGGTGCTGAACCTCTAAACAGCCCTGCAGAGTAGACCAGGAGGGGGGAAAAACCCTTTGCATACTTTCCCAGCTTTTCCTCCTCGTCCTCTTGGTCTGGCTGGAGGTTTTCAAGCAGCATCAGCATTGGAAGGCGGGTGAGGCGAGGGCCGGAGGAAGACGGGCTTTTCGGGATGGGTTGGAGCGTTGTGTCCGGCAGAGTAGACCGGGAGGGGAAAAAAGCCGGGAAACATTATTTAATTTATTTAACCTAACTTTGCCTGTACGCTTTCACTACTTGCTGTGTTTTGCTCTGCGGGAAAGCTGGGAAGAACTGGTTCTCTTGTGTTTAGGAAATGTTCCTTGCAGTTTGGGCCTCACCCTTTCCTTCTGATCCGTTCCCACCCGCCCATTATCTTACTATATTTTAGCCTTTATAACAAGAATATTATATAATGCCATATAATATAATAATATATATTTGTATATATATATGTGTGTGTGTATGTGTGTGTGTGTATATATATATATATGTATGTGTGTATATATATATATATATATGTATATATAATATATTTATATATATATGAATTTATAATATATATACAAATATATAATATATTTGTATGTATATGTGTATGTGTGTATATATATATATGTATGTATATATATGTGTGTGTATATATATATAATATATATACAAATATATAATATGTTTGTATGTATATATGTATGTATATGCATATGCATATATATATATATGAATTTATAATATACAGTACTAAAATAAGATATACAATAAGAATTTAATATAATGAGAATTTCCTTTATTGATTTGGGGCTGAGAGGAGAAAGAAAAACTGGGAAAGCCCCCCAGCGTCAGAGGCTTCATTAACTGATTAATCAATTCTGTTTATTCTGTTTTAGCAAGGAGCTATTATATAGGAATATATATATAAAAAAAGTAAAGGGAAAAGCCAAATAAATTAATTTACGTGTAAACACTTAATCTACAAAGAATTAAAAACATGGAGTTTATAAAGTTGTGTCAGTCTTTTATTTACGGTCATTGACCAAATGAAAAAATATATATATAAAAAAGTGAAGTGAATATATATATATATATATATATAAATAAGTAAATAATACAAGGGCATATATAACTTAGTTACTTTTTTGATTTATTTAATTCATAAAATTTTTACCTATTTTATTGTGGATAAACATAATGCATTTGCATCCGATGTATCTATGTTCGATGTGAATTTCACCTGTTGACTCTAATTTTGCATTAGCATTTTTAAAAATTATTTTATAGTAACTTTTAAGAATATATTTTCATTCGGCCAATGACCGCAAATAAATAATTGGTTGATGCAAAGTTATTGATATAAGAAGCTTTGTCGACCGCGTTTTCCGTTTCCAACACAACGCCGCCAAAACCTTGTGTTGCTCCAGCCCTCCTTCCGATGCTGATTCCGCTTGAAAACTTCCAACTGGACAGAGGACGAGGAGGAAAAGCTGGGAAAGCGTGGAAAGGTTTTGCAAAGAGGAGCTTCGGTGTTAACCGAGGTGGCTTGTACTTCGTTAAGGAGTTGTGTGACGGGCACAACACAGCCACAACACACAGATTTTGTGTGTTCTCTTTGCCGTCCGGCAAGGCAAAGAGAAAAAGTCTCTGAAAATTCACATTTTCCAGTCCGAAGGAGGTGGGACGGAGATGTACCTGCAAATGTGTTATTCGTGGAGCAGTGGATTGCTTTTTAGGAATCACAAACATGGAGTTTGTAAAATTATAAAAAAAACTTTTGGAACTGGAGGACTTGGATTTTCCTTTTTTCTCCCCTTCCCCGGAAAAGAAGTCCGGAGCCTTTCCCAAAATAAAAATCCTGCACCCGCTCCTGAGTCGTCCCCGGGGTTTCGGTTTCCTCGTCTTCCCCCTCTCTCTTCTGCAAGTGGGAGCATTGCGGGTTCTGTGTTTTCCTCCCCTCTCCTTTTTCGGTTATTTATAGGCGACTTTTAATAAGAAAAAGATGTTTTCTGCTCCCCGGGTGGAGAATCCGTCCTCGAGACCCCCTCCGTGTGCGTTTCGGTCCCCGATCCGACACCGGGAGGAGCGCCAAAAAGGGCAGGCCTCGGGCAGGCCTCGGTCTTCCTCCTTCGTCCCCTCCCGCTGCCACTGTCCGTTTCGGCACCAACTCCGAACTCCTCCCCTCATCTGCGGCTCCTGAGCATGCACAGAGTTCCTGTGGGCACTTAGGCAGCACTCTGCCGTTGCCGCGCCGGGGCTTCAAGCTCCACTTTCCTGCTCTTTGAGTCCTTAGTAAACGGCAAATTTATCTTTATTATTATTATTATTATTATTATTATTATTATTATTATTTAATCAAGATTTTAAAAAATTGGCAAGTTTGTTTTCTATTGCATTATATTATATACAATATAATTAACGTTAAGGGGGTGCTTGTGGGTCAGGATAGTTCCTTTCCTGGCCTCGGGGTTTTTCGAACAAATAAATATTTATTATTATTATTATGCTTTGAGGAGAGGCAGGGAACAAATAATTTTTTAGTATTATTTTTATTATTATCATTATGTTTCTACGAGAGGGGGTAACAAATAAAATTTTCGTATTATTATTATTATTATTATTATTATTATAGTTTCAAGGAGAGGCGGGTAACAAATAAAAATTTATTATTATTATTTCAAGGAGAGGGGATAACAAATAAAAATTTATTATTATTATTTCATTAGTAATAATAATTGAAAAATTATTGAAAAAATTGAAAAAAAATCTTTGGTTTTTACATGCAGGTTGGTGGTAGTGATGGGGGAAATTATTATTATTATTATTATTATTATTATTATTATTATTATTCTGTTTCGAGGAGAGGCGGGTAACAAATAATTTTTTTTTATTATTATTATTATTCTGTTTCGAGGAGAGGCGGGTAGCAAATATATTATTATTATTATTATTATTATTATTATTATTATTATTAATTTCCCCCATCACTACCACCACTCTGCATGTGAAAACCAAAGGCATTTTTTTTCCAATTTTCGGTTTTGGCGGGAGGACAAAAACTCTTCCTCCCCTCCGTGCAAATTCCTCCCCTTTGCAAAAGAGAGCGAGGTCCCAGGGTTGTGCGTCTCGGGATTTTTGCGGTGTTGTTGCTTTTGCGGCTCTTGTTGTGCCCTTTCTTTCTTTCTTTCTTTCTTTCTTTCTTTCTTTCTTTCTTTCTTCTCCCCCCCCCCAAGTCGGAAGGCTCCGAGTTCGGCAGTTCGGTTTTCAAGGTTGTGTCTTTTCCGCACTCGTCTTTGTTCCCTTTGGAGACACCGTCCCTTTTCTGTGGCCATTGTTGTTGTTGTGTTGCGTGCCGCCAAACTGGACCTCTAGGAGATGCGCTGCCCTTAACAGCCCAGCTCAGGTCTTGCAACGTCGGGGTTGCAGAATCCATGCCGTTGAGTTCGTTCTGGGCCTGACTTGCTCTTGTTTGTTGTGGTTTCTCCTCTGTGCCATCAGACCAACTCTGACTTATGAGGACCCTCTGGATGAGGGTCCCGTCTTCACCTGCAGCTCAGGTCTTGCAAGGTCGGGGTTGCAGAATCCATGCCGTTGAGTTCGTTCTGGGCCTGACTTGCTCTTGTTTGTTGTGGTTTCTCCTCTGTGCCATCAGACCAACTCTGACTTATGAGGACCCTCTGGATGAGGGTCCCGTCTTCACCTGCAGCTCAGGTCTTGCAAGGTCGGGGTTGCAGAATCCATGCCGTTGAGTTCGTTCTGGGCCTGACTTGCTCTTGTTTGTTGTGGTTTCTCCTCTGTGCCATCAGACCAACTCTGACTTATGAGGACCCTCTGGATGAGGGTCCCGTCTTCACCTGCAGCTCAGGTCTTGCAACGTCGGGGTTGCAGAATCCATGCCGTTGAGTTCGTTCTGGGCCTGACTTGCTCTTGTTTGTTGTGGTTTCTCCTCTGTGCCATCAGACCAACTCTGACTTATGAGGACCCTCTGGATGAGGGTCCCGTCTTCACCTGCAGCTCAGGTCTTGCAACGTCGGGGTTGCAGAATCCATGCCGTTGAGTTCGTTCTGGGCCTGACTTGCTCTTGTTTGTTGTGGTTTCTCCTCTGTGCCATCAGACCAACTCTGACTTATGAGGACCCTCTGGATGAGGGTCCCGTCTTCACCTGCAGCTCAGGTCTTGCAACGTCGGGGTTGCAGAATCCATGCCGTTGAGTTCGTTCTGGGCCTGACTTGCTCTTGTTTGTTGTGGTTTCTCCTCTGTGCCATCAGACCAACTCTGACTTATGAGGACCCTCTGGATGAGGGTCCCGTCTTCACCTGCAGCTCAGGTCTTGCAAGGTCGGGGTTGCAGAATCCATGCCGTTGAGTTCGTTCTGGGCCTGACTTGCTCTTGTTTGTTGTGGTTTCTCCTCTGTGCCATCAGACCAACTCTGACTTATGAGGACCCTCTGGATGAGGGTCCCGTCTTCACCTGCAGCTCAGGTCTTGCAACGTCGGGGCCTGGCTCCATCAGTAATAGAGATATAAATAATAGCCCGATCCTAAAGGCTTTGCCCTTCTGATGTGCCATCAAGTTGGCTTCAGTGTCTCTCCGAATGGTAGATTTCCGTGATGAGACCTGGTTCTCCACAGCCCTGCCCAGGTCTTACAAAGGCGGGGCCATCTCTCATATTAATATTAGGCTGGTTCTCAGTGCTTTACCTTGCTTCCATTGTTTCAAACTGGCTTTGGAATCCTAGAATCCTAGACGTGGAAGAGACCCCTGAGGGCCATCCAGTCCAACCCCCTTCTGCCACGCAAGAAAACACCATCCAGTTTCCTCCCTTTGACAGATGGACATCCAACCTCTCTCTTGAAAACCTCCAAAGAAGGAGGAGACCCCACCACAGTCCCCGGAGGCAGCAGCAGATTCCACTCTCCAACTGCTCTTGCCATCAGGAATCCCTTCCTAATATTTAGATGGAACGTCTTTTCCTGTAGTTTGAATCCATTGCTCCACGTCCGAGTCTTGGGAGCAGCAGAAAAAAGGCTTGCTCCATCCTCGACGTGACCTCCCTTCAAAATATTTCCGCATGGCTGTCCTGTCCCCCCTTAACCTTCTCTTCTCCGGGCTAAACATACCAGCTCCCTAAGCTGCTCCTCATAGGGCTTCATGGCCTCCAGACCCTCCACCAGTTTGGTCGCCACCTTCCGACTTGTCCAGATCCTTCCTGAACTGTGGTGCCCATAACCGGGCTCTGACCAGAGCAGAACAGAGGGGAACTATGGTCTCCTTGGATATAGACACTCTGCTCCTGTTGATGCCGCTTAGAATTGCGTTGGCCTTTTTGGCCGCAGCATCTGTGCCATTAGACCAACGTTGAACCCCTGGTGAGCTGCTGAATGGGGGGCCTCTATGTGCCCCCCTTGTCACCCGCAGCCCTCCTTGGGTCTTGCAAAGTCTACCTCTTGCTTTGAGGCTGAGAGAGTGTGACTGGCCCAAGTAGGTTTCCCGTGGCTGAGGCAAAGGGGGTTCCAACCATGGTGTCCCAAAGTCCTGCTTTAATACTCAGACCACTAGATAGTATTGTCTGTCGCTTGATTTCTGGCCGCCCCGAGATGCCTCCAAGACACTCTGTTCTCATCAGCCCAGCTCAGGTCTTGCAAAGTCAAGACAGCACCCCGGCTTCCTTGATGGATCTTATCCATGCCTTCCTTTTTCCTCCTGCTGCCTTCCCCTTTCCTCAGAATTACTGTCTTTCCGCCTTGCAACTCCTAACGCTCAGTCCTGTGTTCGAAAAATGCGGCGTTTGTATAGGACGGAGCCAGCTGGTTTTCTGCTGCTTCAGAGACTAGGACGTGCACTGGTGAATTCAATCTAATTCAAAGTAAGAAGTTCTTCAAGCAACCCCCTGCCAGTTAGGGAGCCCCCAGCTACAGCTCTCCTGAGAGACACCCACTCGACCTCTGAGGGGACCCATAACCCAGCAGAGATGGAAGGGATCCCCAAAGGTCATCCAGTCCAACTCCCTGCCATGCGGGCATACACAGCCGAAGCACACCAAAGAAGTGCCTTCTCTGGGCACTACCTTCCGTCCTGGAAGACATCTACCCAACCTCTTTTTAAATACCCCAAAGAAAGCGAGACCACCCCCCCATTTCCACCCTCACTCAACTCTTACAGTCCGAAAGTTCTTCCAGACATTTAGCTGGGACCAAAATTTCCTTGCACTCTCAACCCACTACTTCGTGTCCTGGTTTCTGGAGCTGCAGAAAACAAGCTGGCCCCATCTGGGGCGAACTTGCAACCCATAAGCCCCACCCAAACAGGAGTGTTCATTTGTAGCAAAGCACACTGTCTCCAAAGTTGCCGAGACTGAAGCTTACGTGGCGGTTCCAGCTTTTATCCGTTTCGTAACGATAGAATCATAGACTCTTAGAGCTGGAAGAGTCCCCAGGGGCCATCCAGTACAAACCCAGCTGGAACCTCCTTTCCTGCCGCTTGAATCCATTGCTCCGTGTCCTCGTCTCTGGAGCAGCAGAAAACAAGCTTGCTCTGTCTTCAACACGACATCGCTTCAAATATTTAAACATGGCTGTCGTGTCCCCTTCTCTTGACCTTCTCTTCTGCAGACTAAACACCCCCCAGCTCCCTCATGGGGCTTCACAGCTTCCACACCCTCCACCATTTTGGCCGCCCTCCTCTGGACGCGCGCCAGCTTGTCCATATCCTTCTTGAAATAAGACGTCCAGAACTGAACACAGTATTATTCCAGATGAGGTCTGACCAATGCAGAACAGAGTGGGACCATCACTTCCCTCAATCTGGATGCTATACTCCTATTGATGCAACCAAGAATCGTGTTGGACTTTTTAGCTGCCGCATCACACTGCTGGCTCAAGTTCACCTTGTGGTCCACCAAGACTCCTGGATCCCTTTCACATGGACAGCCAGATGTTCCCCATCCTATATTTGTGCCTTCCATTTTTTTCTGCCTAAGTGGGGGACCTGACCTTTCATCTCTGTTGAAATCCGTTTTGTGAGCTTTGGCCCAGCTCTCCAACCGGTCCAGGTCATTTTGAATTCTGATCCTGTCCTCTGGGGTATTAGCCACCCCTCCCAATTTGGGGGTCATCTGCAGATTTGATGAGCATGCCCTCTACTCCTTCACTGATGAAGATGTTGAATAGCCCTGGGCCCAGGACAGAACCCCGTGGCACCCCACTAAAAAATTAGGAATGCAGAGCTGTGATAGGAGGGGATCATAAATCACCCCCCACCTTCGGACATTTCCCAGACTTTCAGGGGTCTACCAGGATTTCATCCTTGAGGCTGGAAGATGTTTTCTTTCCCTTCTCTCTGGACACCTCCGGTTCTCACAACACGTTTTGGTGCTTTCATGTCCCCCTCTGTGGTCTTCTCTCCCTCGTTGTAGCAGTGAGCAATTAAGCAATTAACCGTTTGATACCTTGACAGATACATCGTTGCAATCAACACTTGGGGTTCGGTGCTTGCTAATGCTCTACCTCGCTCTGGCAACGCCTTCGGCGAGGAGCCCCTCTATTCCAATACCCATCCGGCAGATACCTCAGGAGAAGGTCCAGCCATCTTGACGCCTACCTGACGTCCCTTCAGATATATTTAAAGATGGCCATCTTGTCGCCTCTGAGTCTCCTCTCCTCCAAGATGAGAAGACATCTACCACTTGGTGACTGCGATATGGCCCCGAATGAAGGAATTTGGGCCGTCTAATCCACCTTCTTCTGGGATGTGTCAAGAGGAGTCTAGCGTCCAGGTCAAGAGAAGTGATGGTCCCACTCTGTTCTGCTTTGGTCACACCTCACCTGGAACAATCCTGTGTCCAGTTCTGGGCACCTCATTCCAGGAAGGAGATGGACAAGCTGGAAGGTGTCCAGAGGAGGGCAACCAAAATGGTGGAGGGTCTGGAGGCCATGAAGCCCTCTGAGGAGCAGCTGAGGGAGCTCCAGGAGATGTTTAGTCTGGAGAAGAGGGGACGTGATGGTATATGGAGGATGGAGCAAGTCTGTTTTCTGCTGCTCCAGAGACTAGGGCGCTAGGGAGCACTGGGCTGCAAGCTTGAGGAGAAGAGGTTCCACCAAAACGTTAGGAAGAACTTCTTGTTGGTAAGACCCATTCAGCAGTGGAATCTTCTGCTGCCTCCGTGGAGCGTGGTGAGGTCTCCTCCTTCTTTGGAGGTTTTTAAGGCGAGGCTGGGTGTCCACCTGTCCAAAGGAGGGCTTGGATGGTATCTTCCTGCATGGCAGAAGGGGGTTGGACTGGATGACCCTTGGGGATCCCTTCCAACCCTAGGATTCCATCTGATATCCCTTCAGAAATTTAAAGATGGCTGCCTTATGCCACTTCTCCATCTGCACCCACCTCCTTATGTACATCCTGGAACCCTAAAGGCATCATCAGGTCCTGTACGATTGTGGACTCTAAGCAGGGCTAGCCCTGGTTAGTCTTTGGACGGGAGACCACCAACAAACCCCAGGTGCAGGGGACTCTGTTTCAGAGTAGGAACTGGCAAAACCGTGTCTTAGGATTCCTTGCCTGAGAAAACCCTAAGAAATTAAGGGGGACCCCTTAAGTTGACGAAGGCACAAAACTTTTGGGGGGTGTGTGTGTGTGATGGTAACAGTGGAAGTTGTGGGTGTTGTTTGTCTCTTCATCCTCTGGGCGGCAGCAGAGAGCAAACCTTGCCTTCCTCTTCCCCTCCGGCGTGTCAAGAAGACAAAAATAATACCAGTTTGGACCCCGCTTCCCCAGGAAAAGCATTGCAATAACTACTAACTGCTTTTTTTTTTTAAAAAAGCAGTAAATTAAATATTGGCTGAAATGCAACTTTTTCCCCTTTCCAAGCGGCCCGTGTGTTTTGCATTCCTTTCATGCGTGCATTATCTCCAAAAAGCTTCTTTCTCTTTGGAAAAGAAAAAAAAAATGCAATAAATACAATGGGGCCCAAATTGCAGCAAAAACACAGCTGTGCGGGATGACGTTCTTCTCTTTAAAAAAAGAAAGAGAGAGAGAGAGGAAATTCCACCATGTCTCAGTATGTGAGCCTCATGTTCAATGCTTGTGGTGTTAATGCTTCCCTGAGTTATACCCCGTAATTCTGGAATTTCTGCAATAGCTTATTTCAGCTCATCCCACACTGAGGACATGGAGCTTCACACTTGTGGGATTAACACGGCTGTCGTACAAATGCCGCCTCCTTGGTGAATTGCAATATAGAATCACAGAGTTGGAGGGAACTCCAAGGGCCATCCAGTCCAACCCGCTTCTGCCGTGCAGGAGGACCCCATCCAAGCCCTCCCTTGGACGGACGGCCATCCAGGCTCTGCTTAAAAACCTCCAGAGAAGGAGGAGACCCCACCACACTCCATGGAGGCAGCAGAAGATTCCACTATCCCACTGCTTTTACCCTCAGGAAGTTCTTCCTAATATTTAAGTGGAATCCTTTTTCCTGAACTTTGAAGCCATTGCTCCATGTCCTAGTCTCAGGAGCAGCTGCAAAAAGGCTTGCTCCATCCTACCTAGGACATCCCTTCAATGCATGCTTGTGAAAACAGACACATATGCCCTGAAGGTTGATTTGGTAGTTCACAGAACCATAACATCATAGAGTTAGAGGAGATCCCAGGGGCCATCCAGTCCAACCCCCTTCTGCCGTGCAGGAAGACACAACCAAAGCCCTCCCTTGGACAGATGGCCATCCAGGCTCTGCTTGAAAACCTCCAAAGAAGGGGAAGACTCCGCCACACTCCATGGAGGCAACAGAAGTTTCCACTGCTGGACAGCTCTGACCATCAGGGAGTTCGTCCTGAGGCTCAGGTGGAGTCCATTGCTCCACAGTGTCCTAGTCTCTGAAGCAGCAGAAAACAGTCTTGCTCCATCCTCCATTGGACATCCCTTCAAATATGCAAACATGGTTATCATGTCCCCTCTGAACCTTCTCCAGGCTAAACATCCCCAGGTCCGTCAGCCGCTCCTCCTAAAGCTTCTTGGTTTCCTTCGACCATTTTGGTTGAACACGTTCCAGCTTGTCCATATCCTCCTCGAATTTTGGTGCCCAGAACTGGACATAGGATTTCTCCAGGTGAGGCCTGACCAAAGCAGAACAGAGATTAATCTTGCTGCACGGTGTGCATGTGTTCATGGACAGGATGGAGAAAAAGGGCCAAATGTTTTTGCAGGTCCAACTTGGCTGAAGGAATGTGTTTTCCTTCAAATGAGCCTGCTCATGTCTTGAGATCTTCTGAGAACTTGAGATCTTCTCTCTGTCCCACCACCCTGAGTGTGGTGGAGCATCCTCCTCCTTTGGAGGTTTTTAAGCAGAGGCTGGGCAGCTGTTTGCTGGGGGTACTTTGAGTGTTTGTTCCTGCATAGCAGAAGGGGGTTGGACTGGATGGACCTTGAGTTTCCCTTCCATCATTCTGTGTTGGGAACGCAGGAGAGACGGGGCTGCATCTGCAGCTGCGTAGTTTCTCCAGATCGAGGGAAGTCCTATTAGTGCCCACTCTTCTGCTTTGGTCAGACCTCACCTGGAGGCCTCTTGTGTCCAGTTCTGGGCACCACAGGTCAAGAAGGATATGGACAGGCAAGAATGTGTCCAACCAAAATCATCGAAGGCCTGGAAACCATGAAGCCCTCTGAGAAGTGACTTAGGGAGCTGGTGGTGTTTAGCCTGGAGAAGAGAAGGTTAAGAGAAGGGGAAATGAATGGCCGTGTTTAAATATTTGAAGATGGAGCAAGCCTGTTTCCTGCTGCTCCAGAGAAGAGGACGCGATGGAGCAGTGGCTTCAAACTACAAGAAAAGAGGTTGCACCTCAACATGAGGAAGAACTTCCTGATGGGAAGACTGTTCAACCGTGGAATCTTCTTCCTGAATG
>CAOKZL010000059.1:67500-290000 GCA_948472985.1 Iguana delicatissima
TATCCATCTGTCCTATCTGTACCAATTTATGCCTGTCTGTCTGTCTATCTTCTATTATTTGTCATTTACCTATTTATCCATTCTATCCATCCAGTCATCCTATCTGTAGCTATTTATGTCTATCTATCTATCTATCTATCTATCTATCTATCTATCTATCTATCTATCTATCTATCTATCTATCCATCCATTTTCTATTATCTATCATTATCTGTAATCTATCTACCCATTCCATCTACAGGTATCTACCTATCTATCTGTCCATCCATCCATCCATCCATCCATCCATCCATCCACCTGTGAAATGGGTATAATTAGGTCTCTTTGGGCTTCTAGAGTGACCAAATCTGTCTGTCTGTCTGTCTGTCTGTCTGTCCATCCATCTCATCTCTCTCTCTCTGTGTATCTATCCATCTACCTATCCTTGTGTCCCTCTATCTGCCTGCCTGCCTGCCTGTCTGTCTCTGTCCACCTACCCATCCATTCACCTGTGTGTTTTGTCTCTCTGTCTATCCACATCCACGTGTCCTATGTATACCTATTTATGTCTCTCTGTTTGCCTATCTATCTACCTGTCTATTATCTGTCATCTCTCTACCTGTTCCATCTGTCTGCCTCTCTACCTGTTTAGTTAGCTATCCATCCATCTCCGTCTGTCCTATCTGTACCTATTTCTGCCTGTCCGTCCGTCCGTCCGTCCGTCCGTCCGTCCGTCCGTCCGTCCACCCATCCATCCATCCGCCCGTCCGTCCCTCTCTCCATCTGTCTCTTTCAGCCCCCTTATTATCTCTCTTGGCTCCTCTGGCCTCCCCCTCCCCACTTTTTAAATATTAATTTTGGGGGGATGTGTCTGAGCCCAGTAACCAGCCCCTGCCTTTATGAAATGAATACATCTGATAAAATATGATAAATTTAACTTTCTTGGTGGGGAGAATGAGTGAGAAATGGTCTTTGTCTGTCTCTCTGTGTGTGGGTAGGGTGTGTGTGTGTGTGTGTGTGTGTGAAACTGGGTGCCATCTGTTCCCGGGGGTCTCTGTGTGCCAAGAAACCCCCCTCTCCGTCTCTCCGGCATCTGTGGTGGGAACTCTTTCTAGCCTTTTGTCACTCGATGGGAGGAAGGAAGGAGGGAGAGAAGGAGAGGCAGGAGATTCGTGGATTTGTGAATCTGTAAGAACGGGGAATGGATGGGTCCTCCCTCGAACCCACCGGCGTGAGGACTCAAGTGCGGGGGGGTCTTTTGATTTGCTGGGACCCTCGTTCAGCATTGGGTTTGCTTATGGGGCTGGCTCAGCCATTAGAGAGCAATGGGTTTTAGGGTCTACTTTGAGTGTTGGACTGGGATTTGGGGTTCAAATCCTCCCTGCTCAGTCACGGGAATCCCACTGGGTGGCCTTGGGTAAAAAAAGTCACACACTCTCATCCTCAGGGGAAGGCCGGAGTGGGTAGACCTCCTCCAAAGTAATTTGGCCAAGAAAAGTCATTGTGACCTTGGGTTTTTAAAAAGTCACACTTTCTCAGCCTCAAGGGAAGTCTGTAGTGGGTAGCCCTCTGAAGAAATTTGGCCGGGACAAGTCATTACGGCCTTGGGTTTTAAAAAGTCACACTCTCTCAGCCTCAATGAAGGCCGTAGTGAGTAGACCTCCTGAAGACATTTGGCTAAGTAACATCGTTGTCCACTTGGAGTCTGTAAACTGAATCTCGATTTATGGCGTTGACTCAATTGTCCATTAGTGGACTTTATGGGTTTACTCTGTTGATAGGGCCCCTAATCCAGTGGGTTTTCTCGTTGAATCAGTGGGATTTTAGCTCTGGGGTTGGCTCAGCCGTGCAACCATGGATTGTTTTTGGGTCTGCTCCTTGGGTAAACCCTGAATGGGGTTGGTGCTGAATGGGGGATTTTATCTAGGGTGGAAATTCAGCATTTTGTTGGGTCTGCTCTACAGGCAGACTTCGAACCAATTGGATTTTCACTTTGGTTGTTGACCCAAGTGTTCAAGAGTGGATAGAATCATAGAATCATAGAAATGTAGAGTTGGAAGAGACCCCCGGGGCCATCCAGTCCAACCCCCTGCCATGCAGGAACACCCCCAAAGCACCCCCGACAGATGGCCATCCAGCCTCTGCTTCAAAACCTCCAACGAAGGAGGAGATCCCACCACACTCCATGGAGGCAGATTATTCCACTGCCGGACAGCCCTGACCGTCAGGAAGTTCTTCCTGAGGTTCAGGCAGAATCTCCTTTCCTGCAGCTTGAATCCATTGCTCCTTGTCCTAGTCTCTGGAGCAGCAGAAAACGAGGTTGCTCCATCCTCAACATGACATCCCTTTAAACATGGCTATCCTGTCCCCTCTTAACCTTCTCTTCTGCAGACTAAATATCCCCAGCTCTCTAAGTCTATCCTCATAGGGCTTGGCTTCCAGGCCCCTCACCATTTTGGTCGCCCTCCTCTGGACTTGCTCCAGCTTGACCACGTCCTTCTTGAATTGGGGTGCCCAGAACTGGGCAGAGGATTCAAGAGGAGGTCTAACCAAAGCAGAGTAGGGTGGTACCAGTACCTCCCTCGGTCTAGACACCATACTCCTATTGATGCAGCCGAGAATTGCATTGGCTTTCTTGGCTGCCGCATCACACTGCTGGCTCATGCACTGCTGATTCTGAGGGTTTGCTGTAACCTATAGGACTGGGGCCTCTGAGGACACAGTGAATGGAGTCAGCCAGAGGTCAAGCCAGCCTTCCATGGTCCCAGTTTGGAAAGCTCAGAGGACCTTCTGGCCTTGCAGGAAATGGACAAGATCCAACCCCTTTCAGATTTATAATTGGTTGGCCAACTGAACCCAAAGGCTGCTTCTCAGCAACAGCTCTTCTTCATCTTGGGGAGAAGTGAGTTTTGGGGTGCCACCAGGTTCTGTTCTGTGCTATTTAATATCTTTATTGATGACTTCGATGAAGGAATAGAGGGCATGCTCATCCAGTCTGCAGGTGACACCAAATTGTGAGGGGTGGCTAATACCCCAGAGGAGAGGATCAAAATTCAAAATGACCTGGACAGATTGGAGAACTGGGCCAAAAATGAATTTCAACAGAGAGAAATGTAAGGTCCTGCACTTAGGCAGAAAAAATGGAAGGCACAAAGACAGGTTGGGGGACATGTGGTGGGATAGCAGTACATGTGAAAGGAATCTTGGTGAACCACAAGCTGAACATGAGCCAGCAGTGTGATGTGGCAGCCAAGAAAGCCAACATGGTTCTTGGTTGCATCAATAGGAGTCTGGTGTTTAGATCGAGGGAGGTAATGGTACCACTCTATTCTGCATTGGTTAGACCAAACCAGGAGTATTGTGGCCATTTCTGGGCAACACAGTTCAAGAAGGAGATGGAAAAGCTGGAAGATGTCCAGAGAAGAGTGACCAAAATGGTGGAGGGTCTCTGGAAGCACTGAAGCCCTCGGAGGGAGCTGGATATGTTTAGTCTGCAGAAGAGAAGGTTAAGAGGGGACATGGTAGCCATGTTTAAGTATTTGAAGGGATGTCATGTTGAAGATGGAGCAAGCTTTTTTTCCGCTGCTCCAGAGACTAGGACAAGGAGCAATGGATTCAAGTTGCAGGAAAGGCGATTCCACTTGAACCTCAGGAAGGACTTCCTGAAGGTCAGGGCTGTCCGGCAGTGGAATCTGGAGTGTGGTGGGTCTCCTCCTTCTTTGGAGGCTCTTAAGCAGAGGCTGGGTGGCCATCTGTCAGGAGCGCTTTGATGGGTGTTCCTGCATGGGAGAATGGGGTTGGACTAGATGGTCCCTGGAGTCCCTTCCAACTCTATGATCCTGTGGAGCAGGATGTGCATTAGTCCCAAACCGCACAGAAATGCCCAGCGTCCAGGAGATGCCCTTCGAACCTGCTTAGAAGCTTCCAACGAGGGAGACTCCACCATCCTCCGAGGAAGGATCTTCCGCTGAATTTGGACGGGAACTGGGGGTCATGTAGTCCAACCCCTTTAGAGGAGCGGTCTCAGGGCTAGGATGGGGTTGAGGAATGCAAGCCGTCCCATATTTAGACCCCTTTGGTGGTATTTCGTGGGCGGCAACCGGACGGATCTCCGTATTCATGTCTTTCTCTCTTCGTATTCGTGTCTCACGTCTTCCACCGCCGTCCCCGCAGACTCCGGCGTGACCTAGAAAGGCAGAAATCTGCCAGAAGGGAAAGGAGGGGGAAAAATTATAAAATCTTTCCTACTCTCTTTGCAAGAGTTCATGAATTTATAATCAAAGGTCCCTCTTCTTCTCCTTGTTGGAAAGCACAGTTTTAAAACACTCCATCGAATCAGCAAAAAAAAAAAGGGGGGAATTATTTGTTTCTTTCTTCCCCCGCCTTCCATTTTTGCTCTTGATTTTCCCACAAAGTCGGCAAATCAGAATGGTTTGCAGAAGTTACAAACGTCGACGTAGCGGAAAAGAGCATTGGAATGCCTTCCGAGTATTGCTTCTTGCACGTGAAGAAACGATGCACCACTAATGGTGCATATATAAATACAGAAATGTTATACATGGTATAATTTATCGTTACGATATAATGGAGTATTAATGTGCTTTTTTTGGGGTATGTTTATTAATGACAAATAGCATAAATACTGTAATATAAAAGGTCTCTCCCAGCTCTATGATTCCAGGTAATATGCATGCATATTGTAAATACGTATTATAATATTATAACATTATAATATTAATATGCATATAGTATTAGTATGCGTTGCTTGGAATTGTGTATGGGAGTTACTTTTCTGTAAAATTAAAGGAATTAAAAAACTGCGCAACCGCTATTGATGTGCATTTGGGCACACCGTGGACCGTGATAGAGAATTCCGGCGACGCACGCGTGCAAGCGCACTTCCCTGATGGGCTTTTGCGTCACGCTTTCTGCGCCTTGGCTCGGCTTTCTTTCCGAGCAAAAGCATTGGTGACCCAACAGTGCAGAGAAGTTGCAAATTCTGGTGAGGGGGTTGCACGGCATAAATCTACTCCAGCGTAGGTGTGCCACAAGTGTGCAATGCCCACCGTGTACTGGATCACCTTGTTGTACCACTGAGTGTGCCAGTGCACACGCACACTTGTTGCAAGACAATCTGTAGCCCAAGACTCAAGCGAGGCACTAATGCAGAGCCTGAGAATCATAATCGAAACACAGCAATTAGGCACCCTAATTGTGCACGCAAAACCAGGACACTGCCTTCGTGCCACCTCCTAAAATGAGCAACATGACTCGTGAGGTCTCATAAAATGTGCAACATGGCTCTTGTGAAAGCACCTGAAATGTGCAGCACCGCCCTGGTACAACTTCCTAAAATGTACCTCATGACTCGTGAAGCCTCCTAAAATGTGCTGCATGATCCTTGTGAAACCTCCAAAAACGTGCAACGTGACTCTTGTGAAACATCCTAAAATACACATCCCTTGTGTAAAGTGTGCAAGGTAGCCCTGGTACAACTTCCTAAAATGTGCATCACGGCTCTCGTGCAAGCTCCTAAAATGTGCCACACATCCTCTCATTGCAACCTCCAAAAATGTGCAGCGTGATTCTTGTGCAAACTCCTAAAATGTGTATTATCGCAACTCTTGTGCAAGCTCCTAAAATGTGCAAAACTACCCTCATGTATTCTCCTAAAATGCACTTCCATCAGCTTGTGTCACGGAGGTTGAAGCTGCCGCTCCCGGCTGACTCAGGCAGCATCGGAGAGAGATGACCTTGACAGATTAGGGGGCTGGGCCAGAACTAATACAATTAATTTTAGCAGGGAGAAATGTGGAATGCTACACTTAGGAAGAAAGAATGAAATGTACAGATATGGGATGGGAGACACCTGGCTTGAAAACGATCCACGTGAAAGGGATCTATGGGTCTTAGTGGACCAGAAGCTGAATATGAGCCAGCAGAGTGATGCGGCAGCTAAAAAAGCAAACGCGATTCTGGACTGCAACAATAGGACTATGGTGTCTAGGTCGAGGGACGTAATGATACCAGTCTATTCTGCTTGGTTAGACCTCACCTGGAATAATCCTGTGTCCAGTTCTGGGCATCACAGTTTACGAAGGATGTGGACAAGCTGGAAGGTGTCCAGAGGAGGGCGACCAAAATGGTGGAAGGTCTGGAAGCCATGAAGGAGGAGCAGCCGAGGGAGCTGGGGATGTTAAGTCTGCAGAAGAGAAGGTTAAGAGGGGACATGAGAGCTGTGTTTAAATATTTGAAGGGAGGTCATGTTGAAGATGGAGCTAGCCTGTTTTCTGCTGCTGCAGAGACCAGGACGAGGAGCAATGGATTCAAACTGCAGGAAAGGAGATTCCACCAAACTTCCTGACGGTCAGGGCTGTCCGGCCGTGGAATCTGCTGGTGCCCCTGTGGTGTGTGGTGGGGTCTCCTCCTCCTCTGGAGGTTTCTGAGCAGAGGCCGGATGGCCATCTGTCCAAGGGGGGGGGCTTTGATGGTGTCTTTCTGCGTGACAGAAGGGGGTTGGACTGGATGGCCCCTGGGGTCTCTTCCAACTCTTATGTTTCTATGATTCTGTGGTTTTATGATTCGTTGTTAATTGCCATCAAACTGGTTTGTGGGGACCCTCGGAACAGGAAACCTCCAAAAGACCCTGTTGTTTTTAACATCTCTGTTCAGGTCTTGCAGATTCACGTCCTGGCTCTAGTGAAAATATAAATATTAACCTGATTTTTCACGCTTTGCTATCGTTATTTGCTGTCACGCTTAATTATGGCAGCCCGATGAATTAGAGACCTCTAAGAGATCATTACTTATAACTGTGCCGCTCAGGTCTTGCAAAGTCATGGCTGACTCGATGGGGTCCATCCACCTCCAATTATGGCCTTCCACTTTCCCCAGAATTATTGGGTTTTTGTTCCCGGTAATTCTTGGTGCACTTTTTGTAACTTCTAGTTCAGGACGGATTCGCACTCGGACCCATTTCAGAAATTTTTTTTTGCAAACCAAGGAGTTAAAATCTCTTTTTCTATCTTTTTCTCTTCGAAACCAAATACCTTCTGGTTCATTTTATCCCAAACTGGGCTACCTCCTGAGCTTCCGGGCCGCTTTGGGGTGCAGTAGGAAGATTGGGGGGTGCCCCGAATTTTGGCCACGTCGCTGCGTGCACGAAACACCCCGCCATTTCCCTTTGACCAGTCAAGCTTCCAAAGCTTGCACGGTCCATTTTAGTTTATTATATTTGTATGCGGCCTTCCTCCCGCTTTTCTCCCGGAAGCGCTTTGTTCTTTGTAGTGGACTAAGAACATTTGTTGCTGCTTGTGGATTATGGGTTTTGTTGTCCTTCGTTCCTCTATTTGCTGTCTAATCCAAATCTCCCTTTCTGCCTTTTCCAGTGAGGAAAAAAAAAAATTCCAAATGTTTTCTGCTGGACCAAGAGGAAAGGGACAGGCACAATAAACCGGGGAAAGAACTGAGCGTCGCTCTCCCGCCCCGTCTTCTCTTGGTTTTGGGGCTGAAAATGCGGAATCAGCTCCGTGCGGGTTTTGCTGTTGTCAAGACAGACACGCACACACACACGCACACCGCCTTCCTTTAACAACGTCTGACGATGTCATATTTTTGGCCGAAGTCTCCCCAAGCCTGCGGAATTTGGAAGCGCCGCTCGGCCCCTCTTTGCTCCATCTGTCCGGCCAGACGGTCTGCCAGGCGGAGGAGAAAGACGGTGCTCGGCCGTCCTCGCCTTCGCAAGCGGAGAGGCGGGTTCGAGAGATCCCCCCTCGCTCTTCACGGGGGAGACGGGAGGTCTTTCAAGTCTCCAACGGGTGCCGTGTTGTGTGCGTTTGTGCGTCGCACAAAAAGTCCTTGCAACGGCGGGCTTCTGCACGTTGCAGGGCTGCTCCCGCAGCCGTGCAAGTTGTGCGTTCCGTGTGGCCCGCCAGGGTCCCCGGAGCGGCATTGTAACAACAACAGCAACAATATTTTATTTGTTTTCCGCCACTCCCCGGGACTCGAGGAATAGATAGAGCTGAAGTTCATGATTAAGATACACATAGAACAATTAATTACAAATATACTGTAATTAAATATATCATAGTTAAAAGTGCGGTTAAAATACAGTGAAAAGCACAATTGAAACTAGACTGGGTAGGCCATATTTATTTATCAATTTACACAAAGTAACACAACACACGTATGTATATACATATATATGAATTTACACAAATAACAGAACATATATATATATATATTTCAATTTACACGAAATAACATAGCATAACATATATATATATATTTATCAATTTACACAAAGTAACATAACACACATACATATACATATATATGATTTTACACAAAGTAACATTACATAATATGTTCATTTATCAATTTACACAAAATAACATAGCATAACGTATATGCGTATATTTATTTGTCGATTTGCACAAAGTAACATTATATATATAAAGAGACAGAGAGAGGAATTTAGGGATCTGGGAGTCTTGGTGGGCCACAAGCTGAACATGAGCCAGGAGTGTGCTGCAGCAGCCAAGAAAGCCAACACAATTCTTGGTTGCATCAGTAGGTGTCTAGATCGAGGGAGGTGGTGGTACCGCTCTATTCTGCATTGGTTAGGCCTCATTTGGAATAATGTGTCCGGTTCTGGGCACCTCCATTCAAGAAGGAGATGGAGAAGCTGGAGCGTGTCCAGAGGAGGGTGGCCAAAATGGTGGAGGGTCTGGAAGCCATGAAGCCCTAGGAGGAGAGGCTTAGGGAGCTGGGGATGTTTAGTCTGCAGAAGAGGAGGTGAAGAGGGGACATCATAGCCATGTTTAAATATCTGAAGGGATGACATGTTGAAGATGGAGTAAGCTCGTTTTCTCCTGCTCCAGAGACCAGGACAAGGAGCAATGGATTCAAGCTGCAGGACGAGGAGATTCCACCTGAATCTCAGGAAGAACTTCCTGAAGGTCACAGTTGTCCAAGAGTAGAATCTGCTGCTGCCTCCATGGAGAGTGGTGGGGTCTCCTCCTCCTTTGGGGGCTTTTAAGCAGAGGCTGGGGGGCCCCCTGTCCAAGGGAGGGCTTGGATGGGATCTATTCCTGCGTGGCAGAAGGGGGTTGGACTGGATGGCCCCTGGGGACCCTTCCAGCTCTAGGATTCATTTGGCTTCTCCTTTAAAACCCACGTTGTTTCGGCCATGTGGGACAGCTCATCCGACCTAACAGCCTCGCCAAGTCGCCGAGACTTGGGTCCATTTCCAAGTTTGTGCAAACAAATATTCTTGCCGCTGTCATCGCATTAGCGAAGAAGGGAGTATTCATATTTATAGCCCAGATCCTTATCTGTAATCCCCAAGAAAAACAGAGATTACAAAGTCCAGCTTTAATTTATTTTATATATATATATGTATGTGTGTTAGTGCAAATACATACATACATATATATATATATATATATATTTGTATATTGCATTAATATATAAATCCTAAATCCATATATATATACAGAGAGAGAGCGTTAATATATATATTATCCACGCAGCCTGGCATGTTGGACCGGCTGAGTTTTCCAAACGCTTCCCGAAGTCACGTACGCCCCGGCAAGGGAGAGACGTGCGAGCTGTCCTTCCGTCTTTGCTTCACGCCGCTACACGATTGTTGCAGCAGACGATGACACGTGTGTGTGGTGTGCAAGGGGGAGAAATTATTCTTCACGCCTTCTGCGCCTTCTGCTGCCGAGATGATCATTTAAATAATTTAATGGCACAGGAGGGGATGATGGACGGGGAAGCCTTGGCACGGCACGGTGGTTCGCCGTCGGTCCTAAAGTCTGGGTTTTGGGGAGAAGAGCAAGGAGGGGCCCCCTGCTCCGTGCTCGTGCACGTGAAAGAACTGGTTTGCATGACAGAGGTCGGTGCAAAAGTGTAATTGGAGGGTTTTGGGTCGGCTGAGGATTTTGGGTTGGCAGAAAGAGGCTGCGGTCTTGTTGCGTGACCCTGGTGTAATCGCACAAGCAAAAATCTCGTGCAATTGCACGAGTGTGAAGGATGGGGAGAAAGGAAGCCGTGGGCGAAGAAAGTAGAGATGTCAGAAACACAAGTGGTTCAAAAGCAGGTGCCTTTGCCTAGAAAATACGACAAAATCCAAAATCCACAAACAGCAATGCTTTCTGAGGGACAAAGTATGCAAGCTTTCAAAGCTACACTGGATTCTTCATAAAAAAAAACCCTTTATGGTTTTTAATATCTTTGCCTGATGAAGAAGCCAGTGAAGCTCCGAAAGCTTGCGTGATGTATTTTATACTTTGGAGCTGGGCCAGGAAAAAAAAGGGGGGACCATTGCTGCTTGTGGATTTGGGGTTTTGTTGTATTTTGCTGCTTGGCCGACGCGGCTACCCCAGATATATTTTTGTCTGCCTTTGTTGTTGTTATCGCTGTGATGTTCCTGGACTTCGACATGTGGCAACCCGCATCCGGCATTTTCTTGGGTTTGTTATTCGGGGGGAGGTTCGCCAGGGCTTTCCTCTGAGGCTGAGAGAGTGTGACTTGCCCAAGGCCGCCCAGCAGGTTCCCACAGCCGAGCTGGGATTCGAACCCTGATCTCCCAATCCAGCGCTCTCATCGGTGCGTCGCACTCTTTCTCCTCCTCGAGTCTCCGCCCCTTTCTTGGCAAGAGCGATGGTTCACAGGGCGTCACACTCTCTCAGCCTCAGAGGAGCGCAGTGGGGGCAAACCGGAATAACAAATCTTCCCAAAGGAGAGGTTGGCCGTAATGGGGACAGAGTTCGAGACTTGGACTATGGGAGGGAGCCAAGGTTCAAACCCCTGCTCAGATGTGGAAACTCTTTGAGCAGGTCACACTCTCTCAGCCTCAGAGGAAGGCAGACCCCTGCCGAAGGAATCCAGACAACAAAACCTTGGGACGGATTTGCCTTGGGGGGTCGCCATAAGTCGGAGACACAGTGAAGAAGTAATCAAAATTAATACCAACCTATCTGGCGGTGTTGAGACCCCCCCTAAAATGGTTCTGGGGGTCCCTGGATGATGGAGGCGCCAATAAGTACACCCCTTGCAGCAAATGTGTGTCTGTGCAGCCCAGAATGGGGGGATTTGGAGGATTTCGTGGGTTAAAATTTGGGAGTTGTTGTGGAGAAACCCCTTGGGGAAGAGGGGGTCTCTCCCTTCCTTATTTGGTGGTCCGGGCCGGAAAGTAGTTGGACTTTGGCGGTGAGGTCGCCGCTGATGGAAAGCGTTCCTTGAACTGGGGAGGAGGAAGAGTTGTGTGTGTGTGTGTGAGGCCTTCATGGACACTCATAGACGCACGCGCGGGCTGCTTGCACGCTGCCCTTGCACGCCCATGCATGCACGGGCTGCTTGCACGCTGCCTTTGCACAACCAGATGTGCCTGTGTGTGTGAGCTGAAATGGAAAATCTGTGCCTGGAGGAGGCGCGAGGGGGACGGGAGAGAGACGCTTCCCGAGCAGCCGGGTCGGGAGAGCGGCCAACAGTAGTGTGTGTGCGTGCGTGCGTGCGTGCGTGTGTGAGCTTGGCACCGGGGAGCCGTTTTATTCAGCGCGAAAGAGCTGAGTCAGCGTTGTTCCACCTTCCCACAGATCCGGGGGAAAAACACACACGCAAAAAAGGGGGGGGGATAGAACCGATTCCTCTCTTGCTATTTTTCACTCTTGGCCTTCATGTTTGGGTGAGCCAAAGCACGGAGGGAGAAGCGAAGCCGGGTGTCCTCTTCTCCTGGTGCACGCACGCACGCATGCACACTCGCTATCAAGAAATTCCTCCTGAGGTTCATCCAAAATCTGCCCTCCTGGCCGGACCCTTGGGGTCTTTAAAGAGGGTCACTATGCCACCCCCTCCGCCTTCTCCTTCACCAGGCTGACTCCTTCAGCCTCATAGGTCTTACTCTCCATTCCTCTTGTCTGTGCAGGCTAATATGGTATCTGCCTTCTTTGCTGCAGCATCACAGTGCTGGCCCATGCAATGCCACGGGCCCTTTGAGCAGGCACTACTGCTGAGCCAAGTATCTCCCATCCTGTATCTTTCTCCATAGGTTTAGTTCTCTGTATCGACCTTGCCGTCCTCCTCTGAACCTGCTCCAGCTTGTCTACATCCTTCCTAAAATGAGGTGCCCAGAACTGAACTTAAAACTCCAGATGAGGCCTGACCATCCTGGAATATAGTGGGACTATGGCTTCACCCAGCTTGGAAACTATCCACTAATACAGACTATAATAGTATTATAATGACCATTGAGTCCAATCCCTTTCTGCCATGGAGGACACACATTCAACGCACCCCCAGAAAATGGCCACCCGGCCTCTGCTTAAAAACCTCCAAAGAGGGAGCAGACCCCACCACACTTCATTTTCCACTGCTGGACGGCTCTGACCACCAGGGAGTTCAGGTGGAATCTCCTTTCCTGCAGCTTGAATCCATTGCTCTGTGTCCTGGTCTCTAGAGTAGCAGAAAATAGGCGTGCGCCGTCTTCAAAATGGCATCCCTTCAAATATTTAAACATGTCTCTCATGTCCGCACCTTCTCTTCTCCAGGCTAAACGTCCCCAGCTCCCTAAGTCTCATGGCTTCCA
The DNA here is from genome assembly GCA_948472985.1 of Iguana delicatissima. Lineage (NCBI taxonomy): Eukaryota > Metazoa > Chordata > Lepidosauria > Squamata > Iguanidae > Iguana > Iguana delicatissima. Next base: position 80,072 of record CAOKZL010000059.1, read on the forward strand.
GAGACTCTCCACCATTTTGGTCGCTCTCCTCTGGACACCTTCCAACTTGTCCATATCCTTCCTTGAAACGAGGTGCCCAGAACTGGACACAGGACTATTCCAAGTGAGGCCCAACCAATGCAGAATAGGGTGGTACCACTACCTCTCTTGATCTGGACGCCGTACTCCTATGGATGCAACCAAGAATCACATTGGCTTTCTTGGCTGCAGCGTCACACTGCTGGCTCATGTTCAGCTTGTGATTTACAAAGATCCCAGATCCCTTTCACACGTACTGCTGTCCAGCCACACGTCCCCCGTCCTATATCTGTGCATTCCACTATTACACTGGGATAATTCTTCTGAGTCCGCATTTGGATGTAGCATATTCTGAGACCTCTTAATATTCGGTCAGAAAGCTATTACTGTGTTTTAATATATTACTGGGACTTGACAGGGTGACTGCATGTTTATATGTTTTATTACCTATCCTTATCTGTCATCTATCTACCCATTCCATCTATCTATCTATCTATCTATCTATCTATCTATCTATCTATCTATCTATCTATCTGTTATTTACCTTATTTAATATCCTGCCTGACTTCTACTTCAGGGCTCTGGCACAACACAGATAAAAAGAGAATATAGCTTAAAGTAACCAGCAGAGTTTGGAAAAAATTAAATAAAATCCTGATATCAGAATTTCACTGAATTAAAAAATAAAACCTGAAAGCATTTACAATACAATAGAAGATAGGGAGAAAAAAAGAATTAATGCAAACAGAGGCTTGGTGGCCATTTGCTGGGGTTGTTTTGGGGTTGGACTAGATGGCCCCAGGGTCCCTTCAGCCCACCGCCCCCCGGTTCAGAAGCCCCTCCAAGACCACCGGACGGTGCCTTCCGAATGGGAAAGCTCGCTTAGATCTTGGGCTGCTTCGGGACTGGGGAATTTTACCCATTTCATCCTAACCCCTTGCTGTCCAAAATTTCCTCCCTTCCTCTGGATGTTTAATTGCTTGTGAATTCCCCACCCCACAAGATATTTTTTAAAAATATTTTCGAACTGGTGTCCCACAGTGAGTACTGGTCTACACTGGTGAAAAGATTCCAGAAGGTGACCCCCCTCCACTTTTGAGCTACTATTTCCCCAGCTTTTCAGGGAGGCATGGGTACTGCTGGAGGACCTCAAGAGCCCCCAAGTTTTGGGATAATGAGTCATGGGAATAAAAAGGTCTTTGGCCGCTGGTGGGAAGGTGGCGGCGGAAGGGCGGCGTCCCAGTTTGTATGTTCGGTTTTACGTGTGTGTGTCGACCTCACGCATAAGTCAAGGGCAGGTTTTGGGGCCAGAAAATTATGAATTTCCATCTGACCCGTGGATCAGTCGACTCAGGTTTTTCAGGTTGATTTTTGGACTAAAATTTCTATACTTTGAGCGTATACAGTGCTTTATACTAGTGCGGTGGAACAGAATGGTTTCAGAGAGTGGTGCGCTAAGCAGGGTCAGCTGTTGTTAGTATTTGGGTGGGAGACTGCGAGGGAATTCCAGCTGCTGGAGGCTCTGTTTTGGAGGAAGGAATTGGCCAAACCATTTCTGAGGATTCCTTGCCTAAGAAATCTCTGGAAATTCATGGGGATGCCATTAAGTCCACAGGCAACACACAAAGCATCAGATCCCATCTGATCTTGGAAGCTAAGCAGGGTCAGCCATGGTTAGTATTTGGATGGGAGACCACCAGGGAATTCCAGCTGCTGGAGACTCTATTTGAGAGGAAGGAACTGGCAAAACCACCTCTCAGAATTCCTTGCCTAAGAAAACCTCATGAAATCCATGGGGACGCCTTTAAGTCCGCAGGCAGTACACAAAGCACGGGATCCCATCTGATCTTGGAAAGCTAAGGAGGGTCAGCCCTGGTTGGTATTTTGATGGGAGTCTACCACGTGCTGTAGGTTGCATTTTGTAGGAAGGAACTGGCAAACCATTTCTGAGGATTCCTTGCCTAAGAAAGCCCCATGGGGTTGCTATAAGTCCACAGGCAACACACAAGGCACCAGATCCCATCTGATCTTGGAAGCCAAGCAGGGTGAGTCCCGGTTAGTACTCGGATGGGAGACTGCCAACGAATGCCAGCTGCTAGAGGCTCTATTTCAGAGGAAGAAACTGCAAAACCACCTCCGAAAAGCCCATGAAATTCATGGGGTCACCATAAATTTACAGGCAACTTGAAGGCACTGCTCTTTGAAGCTAAGCAGGGTTACCCCTGGTTAGTACTTGGATGGGAGACTGCCAACATGTCTGTTTTCTGGAATGCTCAGAGGTGGTTTTGCCAGTTCCTTCCTTTGACCCTCTTTGGGGGGGGTCTTTAAACAGAAATGGGGATCATGGGGGGTCTTTCAGGAGTGCTTTAGCTGTGCATTCCTGCATGGCAGAATGGGGCTGAACTAGATATCCCCTAGAAATACCCTTGCAAGTCTTGGATTCTGTGAAAACATGCATTTCTGGGGGGGGGAGGTTGCCCACTCTTTCCAGAGTCTCTTTCCAGACTCGTAAATCAAGGACCCTGCAAGGAGGGCTTGTGAATTCTTGCAGGATCCCACGGGGGGAGCCCTGTGGGTTGCACGGGATTGCAAACAAGGCTGGGCGGGTGGGATTTGCGAGCGGAAGGGATGTTGTAAGCGGCGGACGGAGGGAGAAGGAGGGGAGAGGCTCTGGAAATAGACAAAACAGACCCTTTGCAGCACAATGCTTCCATTGTGCAGGAATTTTTACTTTTGCACGAGGGAGACTGGAACGAGGCCTCCTTTGGAGGTCACTTGGATCCGTCTGGAGTTACAACCGAAGCAGGAGTTTTAGTGTAGTGGCCGGAGACAGCGTGGCAGAGTCGCACCGCTCCGATGCCGTGGTCACCACGTCGTCGTGAAACAGTCGTGCCTATTCCGTTGTGCGATTGCACTTCTCTGCTCTTATTATCCAGTGACAACAATGCAATGGCACCCTTGCTCCAGCTGCACGATTGCAGTAATAGGCAACATCATAGTGATAATTGTGACTCTCAAGCGTGGGCCTGCTTTGCACGTGTGGGTGTGGAAAAAAATCCCTTTTTTCCACCCTCCTCCCCATGGTGCTTTGCACGTGAGACTCACTAGTGGCTTTCTCAAATTTGATATTTCCCAGTTTTGTGGGCATTAACGGTCTCTATTTTTGATACCATTTTGTGCCTTCGCTTCGTCTTGCGGTGAGACGGGGGTGAGAGAGACACGGGGGGTGTTTCTTAATTATTACATTAATTGTCACCATCGACTAAAGAAACTAGTGAAAGAGAAAAGCCCTTGTGAGGTTGCTTGAGGTGGCCTAATGGGTGGCACGTGGGTGCAACCGGGTTGGAAAGGTGGCTCTCCTGGGGTCATTTAGACCAACCCTCCCTATTTTTAAAGAAATTGCAAAAATGCAATATTTACCACATTGCCTGGCTGGTGTGCGTGCAGAATTCTGGGGTGCAATCCCTCTGAAAAAGTAACTTTTCCAAGCTTTTGTGTTGCTATGTCAGCCCAGGAACCTGGGAATCTGTTCACCTTATCCGGGAAATTGGGGAGTTTGGTGGTCAGGGGTGCATTTTGGGGGACTTTGGGAGTTTCGAGAAAAGATTGGAGATATATTTTTTATTAATATTTTAATTTTTTAAAATATTTTAATAATTTTTTTTATTAAGTTCAAATCCTGTTGCACTCTGAAGTTTGGAACACCACAAAATAATTCTGAAATTACGACACCCCCCCGTAACATTATTTACAAATCCGTTACCCATTAGAGATATTTTTGGGATGCCCTAAAAGTCTGGAGTCTATTTTTGGGTGATAACCTCAGGACCCCATCTTGATTTTGGGCATCTTATTTTTTATTTTGGGATTAAAGCCATTTTCTCCCTCCGGAGGGGCCGAAAATCGAGTGAGGGTTGTTTCCTACAACTCGCTTGGATTACATATTTGGGATTTTTCCTTCCCTCCCGAGGGATGGAAAAGGAGAAGGTGCGATTTATGGACCGGTTGTGGGGATAGTTTAAATCCCTCTCCAAAAAAATTTCCAACCCGACCCCTCCAGGAAATAATGCATTTTTTTTTTGCTCAATAATCCCCCCAAACTGGGGCTTAACGGAGATGCTCATTAAACACAATTGGGCCACCCTTAAAGACAAGTCCAAAAAACCCCCTCACCATCTCCCCAAAAAGACGAGGCACATTTTTCCGGCCTGCAAGGAAAATAATGGTAATATTAATATTGATATTACCATTATTATTATTATTATTATTATTATTATTATTATTATTACCAATATTATTACCAATATTATTAATATTAATATTACCATTATTATTATTATTATTATTGCTACCAATATTATTACCAATATTATTACCATTAATATTAATATTAATAATTTAAAAGATTAATCTTGTTACCCGCCTCTCCTAAAAGCTCAAGCCGGGGTACAACAAAATTTAAAATACAATAGGTTTTCCGGGGAACCACAGGAATATTGGGCTTATTTATTTATTTTGTTAAATTATGCAAAATAGAAATAAATGATATATTAACATATTTAGATACTGGCCTTTATCCCGCGATATCAGGGCGGTTTGCGATAAAATCAACTTTTTTAAAAAAAAATGTATTTATTTGTATAAAGACAAGCAAACTTTTTTAACACGGACTAAAACTGAAACACAGTATTGAAAATGGTAAAAGTAAAAGTACTGGATGCTAACTGAACAGTAAAAGAGTGCATTTATTTATTAGTATAAACACAAACTAATTCTTTTTAACACGGACTAAAACTGAAACACAGTATTAAAAATAAGCTAAAAATACTGGATACTAAGTGAATACTGAACAGTAAAAAAAAAGGTATTTATTTACTAGTATAAATACAGACTAACATTTTAAACATGGACTAAAATTGAAACACAGTATTGAAAACAGTAAAGTAAAAATACTGGATACTAACTGAATACCTAACAGTAAAAAAATGGTATTTATTTATTAGTATAAGCACAGAGTAACATTTTTAACATGGACTAAAACCGAAACACAATATTGAAAACAGTAAATTAAAAATACCGGATACTAAGTGAATATCGAAAGGCAAACTAATAAACAGTAAAGTAAAAATACTGAATATGAACTCACTGTAATGCCAATTTACTAATTAAATACTGAGCTACTAAAATGCAAAAAGGCTTTGACACTCCAAACCAAACTGTAATGTGATAAAAAAGGAAAGAAAAATATTATTTTACCATTCCCAATCCATTTAAACAATCGTATTAGAGCTCCTGCTAACCATATCCGCAAATTACTGCATTGTTGGATTTCTTGTTGCTGAAAAATAAGTGGTTTCTAACCTTTTCCATAAAGGAAACAAAAGTCTGAAAAATTAAAAGAATATGTTGAATTTTTTTTTCCAGTTTAAATACAGGTATTTTAAAGCCAGTTAAAACAATTTTGGATGAGAGAAATATCAAGCCAGGGCAGGTTTAAACCTGGTGCCAAAAGGATCCGAAATATTGGTTTTGGTGGGAGGGAATCCACATTTGCAGAAAAAAAGGAAATGGGAAGGGGGTCTTTTTTGGGGTGGGGCAAAGCTGGGGGTCTCCGTCCCCTGGAAAATTGTTGCATGCTTTTTGCATTTTTTAAGACAAAGCAAAGAGAGGTTGCTGTGGTTTGCTTTTGTCTGAGACCCCCACCCCGGAAGGCATGGCTTTGCTCCCCCTCCTCTCCATCCTAGGATCCTAGAGTTGGAAGAGACCCCGGGGCCATCTAGTCCACCCCATTCAGCCTTGTAAGAACAAACACTGAAAGCCCCCCCCCAGCAAATGGCTGCCCAGCCTCTCTTTAAAAAGCTCCAAAGAAGGAGGAGACTCCGCCACACGCCATGGGGCCAAGCAGCATACTCCACTTTCCAACTGCTCTAACCGTCAGGAAGTTCTTCCTAATGTTTAGGTGGAATCTCTGTTCCTGGACCTTGAACCCATTGCTCCTTGTCCTGGTCTCTGGAGCAGCAGAAAAGACGCTTGCGCCATCTTCAACACATTTAAACATGACTCTCATGTCCCCCTCTTAACTTTCTCTTCTCCAGGCTCCCTAATCTGCTTCTCAGGGGGCTTCATGGCTTCCAGACCCTCCACCATTCTGGTCGCCTTTCTCTGGACACACTCCAGCTTGTCCATCTCCTTCCTGAACTCTGGTTCCCAGAACTGGGCACAGGATTCTTCAAAGTGAAGTCTAACCAATGTGGAATAGAGTGGTGCCATTACCTCCTTTGATCTGGATACCATATTCCTATTGATGGAACCAAGATCGCATTGGCCTTTTTAGCTGCCGCATCACACTGCTGGCTCACATTCAGCTTGTGGTCTTCTAAGACTTCTAGATCCCTTCTGCATGTACTGTTTTGAGGCCGTCCATTTCATTCTTTTGAGGGAGTTGATGAATGTTGTACTTTGAAGCCAGTTTGCAGCAACTCAGGACGAAAGCAGGAGAAAGAGAGAGAAATCGGCACATTTTTAAAACAGCTGAGAAATTGGGATAACTGGGACTGTCCAGCCAAATCAGGGCATTCTGATGTTGCTTGGCCGTAGGAACACATCCCAGTTTTCTCCTGTAAAACATGTTTTGCATAGCATGTTTATTAATTTTTTCCCATTCTTTCTTAAAATCTTGCAACGTTTCCCCTTTTATCAGAACTGTAAGTTTTTCAATTTCAATCACATGCAACAATTTAAGTCATAGAATCTAATACAGTTGGAAGAGAAGGAATACCAGTCTGGAAGAGAAGTGACCAGTCTTAATTTAATTTAATCTCTTGTTCTTTCCAAGGGCTATGTATTTTATACCTTTCAAGTGTCCTAATTTGGCAGCCCCCCCCAATTAAATTCTCTCCATCCCTATTTCGTTGGCTGCTTTTAAAATGTCCAAGTTTCTTTCTCACTTCTTCCCCACTATCTTCCTTTGTTCAAAGCTTACTCTGGTTGCTGAAAATTGAATTTAAAATATAATTTGCACTCCATTAACTCAGAAGTCAGGGAGAGGAGAGAAGCAGGAAGAACCCCTGAATGAATGGATTTATTTTGGTCACAGATCAAAATGTGGTGGTATTTACTTCCCTTGACCTAGACACAATTCCTGTATTGCTTCAGCCCGGAATCACATTGGCCTTTTTAGCTGTCGCATCACACGGCTGGCTCACGTTCAGCTTGTGGTCCGCCAAGACTCCTAAATCCTTATTTTCAGGCCAGGTAGCACCCACCCTATATCTGTGTATTTCCTTCTTTGCTCTGGCATTGCTTGCTCACGTGCAGTTTCCATTCACGAAATGCTGGAGGGTTGGTATTTTGCAAATTTAAGAGCAGGGTCATTTCATACTTATTCCAGTTTGGGTGTTCCTCATTTACCCTCTGCCTTTCTCCCTTTCTTTTTCGGTCTGAGAAATGCTGGAGGGTCTGGATTTTTCTCTGCAGCTGCAGCAAACGCAAGGGAATCTTCTCTCTCTCTCTTTCTTGCAATGAGATTAAACCTAATCCTGCATTAACCTATTTGATCATTTCCCAACCCAGCCTGAATAAATTGCAATTAGCAGTTGGCACCTTGAACTTGCCGACAATCCCGGCTGAATGCGAGCGTCTCTCCCTCTCCAAAAAAAATCCCTCTGATCTCCCCGCTGGCAATTAAATCCGCTGGCGCTTTAAGACCCTTATCTCTGTTCGGGCCACTTTGAGCAGAGTGACATCACAACCCTCTAATTAGTGTTAAGTGACAGGAGAGAGGGCTCTCTTATTCTCTCTCCTACCCCCTTTTTCTTCCAAATTCTCCTTGTCATAAGACGGAATTATTTTTTTCTTGCCAGATAAAGCTGACCCTCATTTTTTTCTTTCTGTTTCTGGATTCTCTCTTGCAGGGGAAAGGCAAGAAGAAGAAAAAAGATATTTATTCTGCTGGGTGAATGAAAAGTATCCTTTCTCCTATTCTCTAAAGTGATCTGTGGTGGGGTTTTTGAGTTGACCCCACCCAGGATCCAGGTTAATGGCCCCTGCGCTGGGTGTGACGGCCTTGACAGATTGGAGAGCTGGGCCAAGGCTAGCGAAATGAATTTCAACAGTGAGAAATGTAAGGTCAGAAAAAATGGAATGCACAAATATAGGATGGGGGACACATGGTTGGATAAGAGTACGTGTGAAAGGGATCCACGAGTCTTGGTGGACCACAAGCTGAAAATGAGCCAGCAGTGTGATGCAGCAGCCAAGAAAGCCAACACGATTCTTGGTTGCATCAATAGGAGTATGGCATCCAGATGGTGGGAGGTAATGATACTACTCTATTCTGCATTGGTCAGACCTCATCTGGAATAATCCTGTGTCCAGTTCTGGGCACCTCAATTCAAGAAGGAGATGGAGAAGCTGGAAGGTGTCCAGAGGAGGGTGACCAAAATGGTGGAGGGTCCAGAAGCCATGAAGCCCTCTGAAGAGCGGCAGAGGTTGCTGGAGATGTTTAGTCTGCAGAAAAGGAGGTTAAGAGGGGATATGATGGCCATGCTTAAGTATTTGAAGGGATGCCATGTTGAAGATGGAGCAAGCTTGTCTTCTGCTGCTCCAGAGACTAGGCCACGGAGCAATGGATTCAAGCTACAGGAGAAGAGATTCCACCTAACCCTTAAGAAGAACTAACTTCCTGACGGTCAGAGCTGTCCAGCAGTGGAATCTGCTGCTGCCTCCATGGAGTGTTGTTGGGTCTCCCCCTTCTTTGGAGAGGCTGGGTGGCCGTCTGTCCAAGGGAGGGCTTGGATGTGGATTCCTGGACGGCGGAAGGGGGTGGGACTGGACGACCCTCGTGGGCTCTTCCAGCTCTTATGTTCCTATGATGTTGTTAGCAGACTTCAATGGGTGGCAGTTGAGCTGTTGAGAGGAAAGGGGTGGGTTTGGTAGCAGCCATCACCACTCCTGATTAAAATATATATATATAGCTAGAAGGGAACCCCAGGCAGCGATCCACATATTTCCAAAAGATACTCTCCAAAGACGGAAGGTCCCCGTTGGATTACTGTAGAATCTTAGAGTTGGGAGAGACCCCCAGGGGTCATCCAGTCCAACCCCTTTCTGCCATGCTGGAACAAACACTCAAAGCACCCTCACCAAATGGCCACCCAGCCTCTCTTTAGAAGCCACCAAAGAAGGAGGAGACCCCACCATACTCCATGGAGGCAGCATATTCTATTGCCAAACAGCTCTTTCCATCAGAAAGTTCCTCCTCATGTTTAGTGGAATCCCTTTCCCTGCAGCTTGGATCCATTGCTCCTTGTCCTAGTCTCTGGGGCAGCAGAAGACGGGCTTGCTCCATCTTCACCATGACATCCCTTCAAATGCTTCAACAGGGCTGTCATGTCCCCTCTTTCTGCCAGGCTAAGCCCACCCGGCTCCCTCAGCCTCTCCTCAGAGGGCATGCAGTTTGTTCTTTCCTTGGAAACCGCAGCAGGTTCAAAGTGCTGCAACCAAACTGCTGCCTGAGGCAGGTAACTGTAACTTCTGGGGTTTGAAGCGCCTTCGTTGGTTGCCCGTCAGTCTCTGAGGCCCTTCTTTCTGCCCAGCCACCCTCTCAGGCACAACTTCTGGGAGCAGGGCCTTCTCAGCCACAGCTCTCCTTCCTTCGGGGGAGGGATTCCTCTCCCAGCCTGGCCCTGAGACGCCCCCTTGCCCTCTAGGATTCTTTCTTCCCAGCCACAGAATTTGAACCCAGGGCCTTCTGTACTAGGAAAAGAGGCGCCTGCCCTTTTCTTGGAAGTCCATCCAGGCCAACGTTACCGACTCTGGCTGGCAGGCGCCTTCTCCCTGGAGAGGCCTGCTTGGGGCGGGGGGCTTCCCTCAGGGACCCTCCACGGGGCGCCACGGGCCCGGGGTCTTCGCTCTGGCCGGCAGCTGTTCTCTCTCTTTCTTTCCCCCTGCCCCGGGGGTCCCAGGAACACTGGGGTCCCTCCCTCGTGGGCAGTGGGATTTCACGGGAGGGGCAGTGGACCCCTCTGGCGGTGGGGAAGGGCGCGGCGGAGGGGGGTCTGGCCCGACCACCCTTCCCCCGCCCCCTTCTTCTTGTGGGAGAGCCCAAGCCAGGCGCCCCCGTCTCCTTGCGTCCTTTCTCCTTACAAAACCCCTCATCCAAATTTCCGGGGGTATTTTCAGGCGGGGTGGGGTGGGGGTCCCAAGCGGAGGGTCCTCCCCCCTCCCAAGGAACCCGTCCGGCCGCCCACCCTCGGGGTCTTTCCCGCCCCCTCGCTGGCGCACTCGGCTGCTCCTTCACAAAAGAAGGGAAGGGGAGGCGGCGGGTGGGGGGCGTCGTTTGCGCGCGCGCACTGGGGCCTCGGCGACGGGTGGGGGGGCGTCGGAGGGGAGAGGAGGGGGCTCCCTCAGTCCGGGCCGGATTGGGGAGGGACGAGGAGGGGAGGAGAGGAGGCGGAGGAGGGCGGGCGTGCGTGCGCCCGGGCGCAAAGGCGCACCGCGCGGGGCGTCGCTTTTGGGGAAGGGGCTTTTTGGGCCCGGGGCGCCGCCGCCGCCGCCGCCGCCGCCCCTCTCTGCGCCGCCCCCGCCCGGTTTCCCCTCCCTCTTCCTTCCCCCGTTTTCCTCGGCCTTGGAGGGGGACGCCCCGGAAAGGCGGAGGAGGAGGAGGAGGCGGCAGCCCAAGCGCCCGGCCCGCGCTGGGCGCCGGCCGTGGCGAGGCTTGGATGGCCTCGGGCGGGCCTGCTGGCTTGGCGGCGGCGGCGGGCGGCTGGTGGTCCCGATCGCGGAGGAAGAGGCGGCGGAGGAAGGAGGGAAGCGGCGGAGGCTCTCCAAGCCCGCCGGGGCTCCCCCGCGCCCTGAACGGGGACCCCGCGTGGGAGCTCCCCGCCGGGGAGCTGCTCTCCGGCCGCCCGCCCACCCGCCCTGCCTTTTTTGGGGGCCGGGGGGCAGCATGAGCAGCCGCGACGGCGTCGCCTCCGGAGCCCAGCCCGGCGCCCCGCCTCCCCTCCCCGCCGCCGCCCCGCCCGCCCCCTGATGCTCCGGAGCGACTCCGCTCTTCAAATATGATGAAATGGCAGCCCCGGAAGAAGGTCAGCCCGGGAAGCGGGGGGCGGAGGGATGGGGAGGGGAGGGGGCTGCCCCGGGGGGTGAGGCTGTGTGTGTGTTTTGGGGGGTCCCCCTCGCCGCCCCCTTTGGCGACCCGCCCGTGCGCACCGGGCTCCCTCTTCCTTTAGGGCCGGATTTTGGGGAGGGGTCGCCCTGCCAGAGTGTAGGGGGGTCCGCCTCCGCCGCCCCCGCACAGAGGCCCCGGGGGTGGGGGGTGGCTGGGTCGGCGGTCGGGCCGGGGACCCCGGACCCTCTCCCTCCGAATTGGGGCGAGACTGCGCCCCTTTTCTGTATTTGGGGGGGGAGGGTGGCCGGGCGGGCTGGCCCGCTGCCGTGGGGCGTGCCCGCGGGCGCGTCGGGGGCGCCGCCTGTCTGGGCCGCGCGGGGGTCGCCTCGTGTCGGGTCCCCGCGTCACGTGTGAACGGGCGGCTGCGGGTGGGAACGCCGGAGGCGGGGGGCGCAGCACTGCGGCGGCGAGGGAGGGGGAGGGAGTTCCCGTGGCGCCCCCTCCCCGCCCGGATGGTCGGATCCCCCCCATTCTGTCTCCGTCTCTCTTTCCCCCTTCCCGTCGTATTGCCTTATATGGCCCTTTGTTGGAGACTGGGCGCAGCCTCTCGGCGCTCTCTCGGCCTCTTTCCTTTCTTCTCTCTCGCCCTCCTCTCCCCCGACCTCCCCCTCCCTCTTGGTCCCCGGGGGCCCGGGGCCGCCCCGAGAAGACCCTGCGGCGCCGAGAGAGACCCCGGCCCCGGGCGCCCCCTCTCCGCCGCCTGCCTTCCCAACCCTCTCCTCCCTCCCCTTCCTCTGGCATGGTGGGGTTTTCTTGCCGGGGGGGGGAATCCGGGGTCAATATCCCCCCTCCGCGGGGTGCGTGTATGGGGGATCCAGCGACGCCCCCTCCCTCCTTGTTTTTTTTGAGGGGGTGATTGCTCCTGCCATCGGAGACCTCCCAGGCCATTTCCAAGTCCCTTGTGGAAACAGGGGTGCGGGGGGGCACCCTGCCACTCCCTCAGCTGACAGCCAGGAAGGGGGCAATGGGGGGAGGGGGCTGCTCGGGGGAGTGGACCCCACCTGTCCTAGTCTTGAGGACACCCTCCCTCTCAGTCCCCATTCTGCTCTCAGCTTCCCTTCAGTTTTTAGGCCGCGGGGCATTATCGGGGAGGGGGTGACGCTTTGCAACAGCCTTTGCAATGGAGGGGGACATTTAGGGGAATGTGTTCCCCCCTCCCTGCCTGGGCTGGTGTGCCCCACTTTGTGGCGGAGGCTTTGCGTGTGCGGTTGTGATTCTTGTTAAAAGGGGTGGGGGGCACACACAGAGAGAAGGGATTCCCTTGGCCTGATCGTTTTGGGTGGGTGGGTGGGTGGGTGGGTGGAAGGAGGAAGCCGGACCGGCAGCAGGCAGGCAGACACATGGGGTCCACCTCTGGGTGGGAATAGGCTGGAAATGCTTGATGGGGAGGGGGACAAAAAAACATCAGGGAGAGAGAAGGGGTGGGGGGAAAGAGGGAAGGAGGGAGGGAGGAAGAAGGAGAGGGAAAGAGAGGAGGAAGGGAAGGAGGAATGATAGTAGAAGGTGGGAAAGAAGAAAGGAAGGAGAGGCAGAAGGAAGGATAAACGGGAGGGAGGAAGGGAAGAAGGAAGCAGAGACGGGCGGAAGGAAGGAATGGTAGTAGAAGGTGGGACAGAGGAAAGGAAGACTGGACAGAGAGAAGGAAAGATAAATAGAGAGGAAGGAAGGAAGGAAGGAATGAGAGCAGGTGGAAAAGAAGAACGGAAGGAGAGACAGGAGGGAGGAAGGAAGGATAGACGGGAGGGAGGAAGGGAAGAAGTGGGGAGAGATGGAAGGGGAAGGAGTGATAGTAGAAGGTGGAAAAGAAGAAAGGAAGGACAGAGAAGGAAGGATAAATGGGAGGGAGGGAGGAAGAAGGAAGCAGAAACGGAAGGAAGGAAGGAAGGAAGGAAGGATAGTAGATGGAAAAGGAGACAGGAAGAAGAGAGGGGATGAAGGATAAATTAGAGGGAGGAAAGAAAGAAGTAAGGAGAGATTGACAGACGGAAGGAAGGAAGGATAGTAGAAGGTAGAAAAGAAGAATGGAAGGAGCGACACAGAAGGGAGGAGAAATAGGAAGGAGGAAGGGAAGAAGGAAGCAGAGGCAAAAGGAAGGAAGGAAAAAAAGAAGGACAATAGAAAGTAGAAAAGAAAGGAAGGAGATACAGAGGAGAGGAAAGGAAAGATAAAAGAGAGGAAGGAAAGAAGGGAGAGATGAGAAGAGGAGGTGGGAAAGAGAAAAAGGAACGATATAGGGAAAAAGAAGAAGGAAGAACTGATAGGAGGAAGGATGAATAAGAGGGAGGAAGAAAGGAGAAAGAGAGGAAGGAAGGTTGGATAGAAGGAAGGAAGGAAGAGGAAGAAACAGCAAGAGGGAGAAAAGGAAGAGAGGACAGACAGAAGAAAGAACAGAGGGAGGGAGGGAGGGAGGGAGGGGGGAGGCTAGATGGAAAGGAAAGGATAGGAGGAGGGAACCATAGAAGGGGGGATGGATAGGTGGCTGGATGGGAGAGGAAGGAAGGAAGGCGAGATGGAAGTAAGGAAGACCAGATGGGAGAGAGGGGCAGGAAGGATAATAGGGAGAAAAGGAAGGAAGGAAGGAAGGAAGGAAGGAAGGAAAGATGGGTAGATGAAAGAGAAGAAGGAAAATGGGGAGAAAAGGAAGAGAGGATAGAAGGAAGAAAGAGAGAAATGCTGGATGAACAGGGAGGGAGGAAGTACAGCTAGATGGAAGGAAGGAAGGAAGGAAGGAAGGAAGGAAGGAAGGAAGGAAGGAAGGAGAGGGTGGAAGGAAGGTGGGACAGAGGGGGCAAAGGAAGAATCACAGGCTTCCCCGTGGGAGATGAAGAGGCGAGGCAGCCCTGCATCCTTTGTGGGTAGATGGGCCCTCTCCTGGTGGACTACAAACCCCATCATCCCTCACCCACCACCTGATGGAATTACAGCTGATGGAAACTGTAATCCAATAATACAGAAATCCTTGCCTGGTTTTCTCCCCTCCCACCATGTTCTCTCCCTCTCTCTCTCTCTCTCTCTCTCATCTGTCTTTCTATTTCCCACAAGGGTGGAAAGGGGAGGGTCTCCCCCTCATTCTGAGACCCCCCTCCCCATTCCCACCCCCTTGGCAAACAGACTTCCCCCAAAGAAATAAAAATAGTTCAGCAAGATTAAATAGCCCTGTCTTGCTGGGTTTGTATACTTACAAGGGGTGCCCTAGAGGCTCTCTATTCCAACCCCACCCGCTGACCTGGACGGGAAGTTCTAAATCCGACCGTTTCCTTTGGGAGAGGTGAAGCTGCCTTCCTACAGAGATCCGTGCCAACCTTGTGCTTGGTATGGATCTCTGTCTAGCCCAGTATTCCCAGCTCTGACTGGCAGCTGCTGCTCACCATTTATTTCATGGTGGGACTTGAACCCGGGACATTCCAGCAGCAGAACAGGGGAAGCCATTGCACTGCATCCAGTCCTCAGTGGTCCCTCTGAGCCCCATATTCCCAGCTCTGACCGGCGGCAGGAAATGCCCTTGCAGGGTTCTAGGGCGGGGTCTCAGTCCTGGGCAAAATTGGTTCCTCCTGCAAGTGAGCCAAGCCACGTTCCCACCCAAATTCACCCTTGGAGGGAAACGGGGCTCGTTCCAGCCCCTGTGGATATTGCCTACTTTCTGTATCATCGGATTACAGCTTCCATCAGCCCCCAGGTGGTGGGTGATGGGATTTGTAGTCCACCAGGAACGGGCCTGGCTACCTCTAAACTTGGAAAGTAAGTGGTTAAGGTGCCTTTCTTGGTCTTTCAAACTCAGAAGCAAGGTGAGAATAACCGATTTCTCTGTTGCCGCAGAGACTCGATGGTTGCCCTCCTGTCTTCCATCCAGGGGTGCAACAGCACTCCCCAAAATCTCACCTTCCTTGGCACTGGATAGATAGAGGTGTCGGCCGCCTCTAAAACTTATTGGGAGCAGAGACCCCATTTGCTGGCAGGACTCATTTCCGCCAGAAGATTGACTCCTTCCATCATGTGTTGGGGAGTTCCGCAGTCTTTTTTCCCCTGTGCATATGAATGCTTTAAATCTGCCTGTCGTCTTATCTTGAATTGGGGACTCACACAGCAGTACCCCCCCAAAAGCGACGCCCTTCGACAACTGATAAAAGTTTGGAGCGGCCCTGATAACGACTCCGTCCTCTTCCTTCCCGGTCCTCGAATGCTTGTCTTGTGTCAGGGAGTTCCCCCGTCTCTTCTCTGTGCTCTTAAATCAGGCTGAAGAGGAAAAGGGAGCAAACCTTCTTATCCAAATAGGCTTTCGCCCCCGTAAAGTTGAAGCCGGACTGAAAGAAATCTCTTCTTTCCTTTTCCGCTCTTCCTCTCCCTGCCTGACCTTCTCGGTTGCTGCAGCAGCGGAAGCAGGAAGGGAAAACCTCCATGGTGGCTTTTTCACAGCCGCAGGCGCCACCGTCGCCGCTCCGTGTGTGTGTGTGTGTGTGTGTGTGTGTGTGTGTGTGTGTAGGCGGGCGGAGGAGAGAGAAGCTTGCATCTTGCTTGGAGGGTCTCTCTCTCTGGCTGCAGATGCGTAAACTCGTGCCAGCGGAGTTGGCATGGTCCCCTCTGCTTGCTTGCTTGCTTGCTTGCTTGCTTCCTTCCTTCCTTCCTTCCTTCCTTCCTTCCTTCCTTCCTTCCTTCTCTTCCTGTTCTTCTCTCACTTCCCTTCCTTATTCTCCTCCTTTCTTCTGTTCTCCTCTTCATCTTCTGCCTTCCTCCTTGTCTTCTCTTCTTCTTTTCTCTTCCGTTTCTTCGTTTTGCTCCTCTCTGTCCGCCACCATCTTCCCCGTCTTTCTTCTTTCTTTTGTTCCTCCTTCCTCTTCTTCCTTCGTCTCTTCTCTGTTCCCCTTCCTCCGCGTCTCTTTTTCCTCCTTCTCTTCCTCTACTCTTTTTTCCTTTTTACCTTTCTTTCCCCTCTTTTTTCTTCTGCCTCCTTTCCTCCTCTTCCTCTTTTCTTCTTTCTTCCTTCCTCTTTCCCCTTTTTCTTTTCCTCCCCCTCTTTCTTCCATTTCTCTCCTTTCTTCTCTCCCTTCCATCTTTTTTCTTTCTTCCTTCTTCTCCTTCCTCCTTTTCTCTCTCCTTCTTTACTGCTTCCCTTTTTCTTTTTCTTTTTTCCCTCCTCCTCATCTCTCCTCCTTCCCCTTTATCTTCCTCCTCACTTCCTCTTCCTCCATTCTCTCCTTTTTTCTTTTCCCACTCTATTCTTCTTTCCTTTTTCCTCTTTTCTCTTCCTCCTCTTCTCTCTCCTTCTCCTCCTCTCTTCTTTTTCTTCTTCTTTCTCCACCTCTTCTCTCTCTTTCTTCTTCTTCCCTCCTTTCTTCCTTTTATCTCTTTTTTCTCTCCTTCTTCCTTTCTTCTCTTCCGTTTTCTTCTTCCTTCTCCTTCCTCCCTTCTTCCTCCCTCTTTGTCTTCTCGTCTCCTTTTCCTTCTCCCTTTCTTTCTCCTTCCTTCCTCTGCTGTCTTCCTTCTCCTCTCTCTCCTTCTTTCCCCTTCTCTTTCTCCTTTTTCCCCTTCTCTTTCTCCTTTTTTCCTCTTTCTCTCTTTTCTTCTTCTTTCCTTTTCCTCTCTTTCCTCTCTTTCTTCCTTTTCATAGAATCATAGAATCATAGAAATGTAGAGTTGGAAGAGACCGCAAGGGCCATCCAGTCCAACCCCCTGCCATGCAGGAAAACCCTCAAAGCACTCCCGACAAGTGGCCATCCAGCCTCCGCTTAAAAACCTCCAACGAAGGAGACTCCACCACACTCTGTGGCAGCACATTCCACTGCCGGACAGCCCTGACCGTCAGGAAATTCCTCCTGAGGTTCAGACGGAATCTCCCCTCCTGCAGCTTGCATCCATTGCTCCTTGTCCTGGTCTCAAGAGCAGGAGAAACAAGCCCACTCCCTCCTCGACATGACATCCCTTCAAATATTTAAACATGGCTATCATGTCCCCTCTCAACCTTCTCTTCTGCAGACTAAACATACCCAGCTCTCTAAGTCTGTCCTCATAGGGCTTCATGGCTTCCAGGCCCCTCACCATTTTGGTCGCCCTCCTCTGGACCTGCTCCAGCTTATCCATATCCTTCTTGAATTGGGGTGCCCAGAACTGGACACAGTATTCAAGATGAGGTCTAACCAATGCAGAATAAAGTGGTACCAATACCTCCCTCGATCTAGACACCATACTCCTGTTGATGCAACCAAGAATTGCGTTGGCCTTCTTGGCTGCCGCATCACACTGCTGACTCATGTTCAGCTTGATCACACTGCTGACTCATGTTCAGCTTGTGGTCTATGAAGACTCCTAAATCCCTTTCACACGTACTGTTAGCCAGCCACGTGTCCCCCATCCTTTTATCTCTTTCCTTTTTCTTCCTTCCTTCTCCTTTCTCCTTTCCTTCTCTTTGTCTTCTCCTCTCTTTCTCTTCTCCCCCCTCTGTTTCCCTTCCTCTTCTGTCTTCCTCCTCTTTCTCTCTCTCCTTCTTTCTTCTTCTTCCCCTCTTTCTTTCTCCCTCCTCCTCCTCCTCCTCCTCTTTCATACTCTTTCTTTTTGTCTCTTCTTCTTCCTCATCTCTTCCTCCTCCTCTTTCACACTCTTCCTGTGTCCTCCTTTCTCTTCCTCCTCCTCCTCCTGTTCCTCCATACTCTTCTTCTTCCTCTTTTTTCCTTTTTCTGTCTCTTCTTCTTTCTTCCTCCTCCTCCTCCTCTTTCTCTCTCTCTCTCCTCCTCTTCCTCTTTTATAGTCTTCCATTTTGTCTCTTCTTCCTCTCCTCTCCCTCCTCCTCCTCTTTGATACTCTTCCTCTTCCTCTCTCCTCCTTCCTCTCCTCTCCTCTCCCTCCTCCTCCTCTTTGATACTCTTCCTCTTCCTCTCTCCTCCTTCCTCTCCTCTCCCTCCTCCTCCTCTTTGATACTCTTCCTCTTCCTCTCTCCTCCTTCCTCTCCTCTCCCTCCTCCTCCTCTTTCACACTCTTCCTCTTCATCTCTCCTCCTTCCTCTCCTCTCCCTCCTCCTCCTCTTTCACACTCTTCATCTCTCCTCCTTCCTCTCCTCTCCCTCCTCCTCTTTCGTACTCTTCCTCTCCCCTGCTTCCTCTTCTCTTCTTTCTCCTCCTCCTCTTTCATACTCTTCCTGTTCATCTCTCTTTCTTCTTCCTGCTCCTCCTCCATACTCTTCCTCTCTCCTTTACTTTTCCTGGGCCGTCACCCTATACCTCCCTCCCTCCAGTGCATTAGAGTAGGCTCATTGACTCCAGAAGGTTTACTTACCCTTTGGCCGCCGCGAAAGGTCCATGTCCGTTCTTTTTAAGAATCCCTTCCCTTGTCTGAAAACCCTGGTGAATTCTCCACCTCTGGCTGACCGGGCAGCGCTTGGCACTGGGCAGAGGTCAGGATTTCACGGCTCGGAGGTTCACGCGCCAGAATAATCGTGTTCTGGCTCTCGGGAGGGCTGGGAGGCAGCGACGACCCTGGTGGGCGGGCGGGCGGGCAGACAGGCAGGCAAGCGCTCAAAAGTAGGTCGAACAAACTCATTTCTGGCTCAGAGTGGGAGAGGGGAAAAAAGAATAAATCTGTGTTTCTCTGGGTAGGTCAGAGTTCCCCTTTGACATTTAAGGGGATTTCGGGGCAGCCTGTGAATATCATGAGATCCGTGCTTTCCTCTCCCGCCCCGCAAGAGGAGCAGAAGTGCCTTTGTCTTCAGAAATGGCAGAATTCTTGATCTATTTATTTTAATTTTAACTGAGCGGAGGGAAAGAGACAAGGAAGAAATTTGTCTTTTTAAAGAACTCACCTGTCCCACTGTTTGGCGGCCCTTGTCCAGACTCTCTTAAAAGATTTGCAGAGAAGGAGCATCTCAGGGATGCTGGGAGGCCAGGGTTCGAGTCAGCACTGGGTGACCTCGGTCAAGTCACACCGTCTCAGCCACAGAGGGAAGTCTCTGGTGAAAAATTCTTTGCAGGAAAACTCTTGGCAGTGCAGTGTAGTGTGATGTGAGTGTTAGACTAAGACTCTGGGAGATGGGGGTTTGAATCCCTGCTCTACTATAGGAAGCCATGGAGCATGCTAAGAGTGCAAATCCCAGATACCAGAAATGCACGGCTTGGTCTGTTCACTTGAATCCCTGCTCTGCCATAGGAAGCCATGGAGCATGCTAAGAGAGCAAATCCTAGATACCAGAAATGTATGGCTTGGTCTGTTTGCTTGAATCCCTGCTCTACTATAGGAAGCCATAGAGCATGCTAAGAGTGCAAATCCCAGATACCAGAAATGCACGGCTTGGTCTGTTCGTTTGAATCCCTGCTCTGCCATAGGAAGCCATAGAGCATGCTAAGAGTGCAAATCCCAGATACCAGAAATGCACGGCTTGGTCTGTTCGCTTGAATCCCTGCTCTTATAGGAAGCCATAGAGCGTGCTAAGAGTGCAAATCCCAGATACCAGAAGTGCACGGCTTGGTCTGTTCATTTGAATCCCTGCTCTGCCATAGGAAGCCATAGAGCATGCTAAGAGTGCAAATCCCAGATACCAGAAATGCATGGCTTGGTCTGTTTGCTTGAATCCCTGCTCTACTATAGGAAGCCATAGAGCATGCTGAGAGTGCAAATCCCAGATACCAGAAATGCATGGCTTGGTCTGTTCTCTTGAATCCCTGCTCTCCTGTAGGAAGCCATGGAGCATGTTAAGAGTGCAAATTCCACCCTATGGTGGAAATCCCATCCCATGGACTGCTTGGTCAGTTCATAGGAGGCGAATGCAGACTGTTAAAGGTTTCCCTGAGGCTCAGAGAGATTGAGGAGGCCGTGGATCCTGATCCGGTGTGCTTATGTTTGGGGGGAGACCCTCCAGTGAACCCCCCCAGCTCAAGTGGTTGTTGCAAATAGAGGAAAAACGATGCATCTGAATGGAAGCTGTTTTTGCAAGAACCAAAAATGCACCATTTTCCTTCCTTGGATGAGCTGCAGTTCTTAGTTCCAGTTAGAGTAAACCTCTCGAGTCAGTGGGATTTACACAAGTGTTGGGGGTCCAGCCCCGGTGTGTTTCTTCTGCTCAAGTTGTGGCAACGGCAAAGTGCGCGGGAGGTTGCTATTGAATATCCTTTACCCTTCCCTTACTCGCGTGCAATGGGTTGGATCCTGAACCCCCTTGATTCCCATGCCTTGTGCGTCCAAAGCAAGAAAGTAGGAGGAAAACCTGTGCCCTGGAGGTGTCTGTAAACCCACAAAAGCAGAGGAAGTTGGGGATACATTGTGTACAACGCAGCGGATCCGGAAAACAAGACATTAAAGCATAAAGCTGCCCATAGAAAACAACTCTAGACGATGGATTTCTTTGTAACGGTGTTGTTTTTGCTGAAATAGACAAAACATCCGTTTTTGTGTATCGCAAAGCTACGCAAAACAGTTCTATATGGTTGATGTTTGCAACTGCACAGTTTTCCCCCCGCTTGCATTTACCTTTCAAAAGCAAACTTTTAATTTAAACTGCTTTCCTTAGCTGTTGGCTCATGTTTGCATAAAGCGGGAACCATAGCAGGAATTTCTTTGGGACTTTTCTGTATCCCACACACACACACACACACACATACACACACACAGCCATGGTTTTCCTCCTTTCCCAAACAACCGACGTTATTATCCGGACAAAGGTTTGTGCAATGCCTAAAAAGACTCTTTCCATCTCTCTCTCTTTTTGGTCTGGGACAAGGAAGGCAGAAATTTTGTAGGTGATTCAAACCCTTTGTCGCATTTGGGTGATAGTGTGTGGGATCCCATGGAAACGGGGGGGGGGTGTTATATGGGGTGGGTACCTGGAAAGGTTTCGTGGTGTCCCACCAAGAGGGGAATCCCCTCCTTACTTGCTGCTTCCAGACTGGAGAGAAAGAGCTCTCATTCTGTAATTGTAGGAACTTAAAAGAGTTGGAGAAGGTCCCCAAAGGATATCTAGTCAACCCTCCAGGCATGGGCGACTCCTTGGCTAAAGATAGAATCATAGAGTTGGAAGAGGCCCCCAGAGGCCATCCAGTCCAACCCCCTTTGGCCATGCAGGAACGCACATCAAAGCACCCCAACAAATGGCCATCTAGCCTCTGCTGAGAAACCTCCAAAGATGGAGGAGACCCCACCACACTCCATTGAGGCAGAAGAATATCCTACTGTCCAGTGGCTCTTACCATGAGGACATTCTTCCTCATGTTTTGGTGGAATCCCTTTTCCTGTAGCTTGAATCCATTGCTCCGTGTCCTAGTCTCTGGAGCAGCAGAAAAGAAGCTTGCTCCATCTTCAACATGACATCCCTTCAGATATTTAAACATGGCCTCTCCTAAACTCCTCCAGGCTACACCTACCCAGCTCCCTCATCTCCTCCTCAGAGGGCTTCATGGCTTCCAGACCCTCCACCATTTTGGTTGCCCTCCTCTGGACACGCTCCAGCTTGTCCTTCTTGAAATGAGGTGCCCAGAAGTGGACACAGGATTGTTCCACATGAGGTCTAACCAAAGCAGAATAGAGTGGCAGCGTTACCTCCCTTGAAGTAACGGCTGGTGGTCTGTGGAAAGACCTCCGACGAAGGAGAGATGAGGCAGCCCATATTCCACTCCCAGGTAGCTCAGATGCTTTCTTGGGTAGCCGCAGAATCTCAAAATGGCGGTGCTGGAGGGGTCCCTTGGAGGTGCAGCCCCTTGCAGAAAAAGCAGTGGCTTAAAATGGTGGCCTGCTGTGAGAACCGGCCCACCCAAGTTCTTCTTCCCTGGCTGTCGGGGGCACCCCTTCCGCAACACAAATGGGGCAGAGGGACTGGGGTGGGCACGTGCCTCGGGCTCCAGTGCTGGGGGGGGACAAAATCCATGCGTGTAGGGGTCGAGCGTAGGGGTAAAAGTGTAGGGGCGCAACTTCCACGCTTGCCCTGGGCGCTGTTCGCACCAGATACACCACTGGTTTGTTCAACCTACCAAGAAAACCAAGAGAAAAAATCCAATGGGTTCCCCTGGTTTGCTTCCTTCATTGTCTTCCTCCTTCCTTCTACCCTTCCTTCCTGCTTCTTTTCTCCCTCCCTCCCTCTATCCTCTCCTTCCTTCCTTCCTTCCTTCCTTCCTTCCTTCCTTCCTTCCTTCCTTCCTTCCTCTATCCTCCCCTGTCTTCTTTCCTCTGCCCTCTTCTCCCTTTCTTTCTTCTTCTCCTCTCCTTCCTTCCTTCTTTCTACCCTCTATCTATCCTCTCCTTCCTTCCTCCTTCTTTTCTTTCTTCCTCCCTGCTCCGTCTTTCCTTCCTCTCCTCCTTTCCTTCCTCCTTTCCTTCCTCCCTTCCTTTCCTCTCCTCGTTTCCTTCCTTCCTTCTCTTTTTCCCAAAATGGGGCTCAAAGTAATTCAAAGTACAAGTTCAAACAAAATGGCCGAAACCATACAGTCAGCCCTCCCTATCCACGGATTCTGAATCCGTGGACTCAGCTAACCACAGCTTGGAAATATTAACCAAAAAAAATAAAAATGAAATCCCCCAAAGCAGACTTTGGTTTTGCCATTTTCGGGACTTGAGCGTCCACGAATTTTGGTGCCCGCGGGTTGGGTGGGTAGACGCTGGAGCCAGACCCCGGCCGTACCGAGGGCCATCTCTGTGTGATGCTAAACAATCAAACTCTTTCCCTCGGTTTTTTCTTCCTTTTTTGTCCTGTTCCTTTGCTCGCTCTCTCACTTCCTTTTCTCCCTGGTCTCTCTTGGCGCTCTTTCCCTCCCTCTTTCTTCTTCGCTTTCTCTCTTGTTCTCTTTGTCTCCCCTTCCTTCCTTTTCCAAAGCTTCCTTCCTTCTTGGTTCCTATTTCTTCTCTTTGTCTCCCTTTTCGTATCTGTCTTGTTCTTCCCTTTCTTCTTCTTATATCTCAATTTTCTTTCTTTCTTCTTTCTTTACTGTTCTCCCACTCCCTCCCTCCCATCCTTCTCTCTCCTTCTATGTCTCTTTGCTTTTCCCCTCCCTCCCTCCCTTTCTTCTTCTCCTTGTCTCTCTCCTTCTGTGTCTCCTTGTTTTTCCTCTTCTACCCTTCATTTCTTCTCTTTCTCTTTCTCTCTGTCTTCCTTCTTCCCTCATTTTATTCTCTCTCCTACCTTCCTTCTTCCATCCCTTTCTCCTCCTTTTCCCCCGTACCTCTCACTTTCCCTCCCTTCCTTCTTTCCTTCTCTTTGGCTCCTTCTTTGTCTCTTTTCCCTCCCTTCTTCTGTTTCTCTCTCTCTCTCTCTTCCTTCCTCCCTCTCTTTCTTTATTCTCTCTCTCCCACCTTCCTTCCTCCTCTTTCTTCCGTGTATCTTTAACTTTCTCTCCCTTCCTTCTCGCCTTCCTTCTCTTTGTCTCCTCCTTTCTCTTTCTCCTTTCCCTTCCTTCTTCTCTTTGTTTCTCTCTCCATCTCCCTCCCTCCCTCCTTCCCTCCCTCCCTCCTTTTCTTTCTTCTGTCTCTCCTCATCTTCCTTTCTCTCTTCTCTTTCTTCCCTGTATCTCTCCCTTTCTTTTCTCCTTCCTTCTTTCCTTCCTCCTTGCCTTCCTCCCTTCCTTCTCTTCGTCTCCTTTTCTCTTCCTCCTTTCCCTCCCTTCCTCTTCCTGTTTCCCTCTCTCTTCTTTTCTCCCCCACTTTCTTTATCGTCTCTTCCCCTTTCCTTCTCTTTCTTCCCTGTATCTCTCCCTTTCTTCTCCCCTTCCTCCTCTTTGTCTCCTTTGTTCCTTTTTCTCTTCCTTCCCTCCCTTCTCTTTGTTTCTCTCTCCATCTTCCTTCCTTCCTTCCTTCCTTCTTTCCTCCCTTCCTTCCTGCCTCCCTTCCTCCCTTCCTTCTCTTCGTCTCCTTTTCTCTTCCTCCTTTCCCTCCCTTCCTCTCCTTGTTTCTGTCTCTCTTCTTTCCTCCCTCACTTTCTTTATCGTGTCTTCCCCCTTTCCTTCTCTTTCTTCCCTGTATCTCTCCCTTTCTTCTCCCTTCCTTCTCTTTGTCTCCTTTGTTCCTTTTCTCTTCCTTTCCTCCTTTCTCTTTGTTTCTCTCTCCATCTTCCTCCCTCCCTCCCTCCCTCTTTTTCTTTCTTCTGTCTCTCCTCATCTTCCTTTCTCTCTTCTCTTTCTTCCCTGTATCTCTCCCTTTCTTTTCTCCTTCCTTCTTTCCTTCCTCCTTGCCTTCCTCCCTTCCTTCTCTTCGTCTCCTTTTCTCTTCCTCCTTTCCCTCCCTTCCTCTCCTTGTTTCTGTCTCTCTTCTTTCCTCCCTCACTTTCTTTATCGTCTCTTCCCCTTTTCCTTCTCTTTCTTCCCTGTATCTCTCCCTTTCTTCTCCCCTTCCTCCTCTTTGTCTCCTTTGTTCCTTTTTCTCTTCCTTTCCTCCTTTCTCTTTGTTTCTCTCTCCATCTTCCTCCCTCCCTCCCTCCCTCTTTTTCTTTCTTCTGTCTCTCCTCATCTTCCTTTCTCTCTTCTCTTTCTTCCCTGTATCTCTCCCTTTCTTTTCTCCTTCCTTCTTTCCTTCCTCCTTGCCTTCCTCCCCTTCCTTCTCTTCGTCTCCTTTTCTCTTCCTCCTTTCCCTCCCTTCCTCTCCTTGTTTCTGTCTCTCTTCTTTCCTCCCTCACTTTCTTTATCGTCTCTTCCCCTTTTCCTTCTCTTTCTTCCCTGTATCTCTCCCTTTCTTCTCCCCTTCCTCCTCTTTGTCTCCTTTGTTCCTTTTTCTCTTCCTTCCCTCCCTTCTCTTTGTTTCTCTCTCCATCTTCCTTCCTTCCTTCCTTCCTCCCTTCCTTCTCTTCGTCTCCTTTTCTCTTCCTCCTTTCCCTCCCTTCCTCTCCTTGTTTCTGTCTCTCTTCTTTCCTCCCTCACTTTCTTTTTCGTGTCTTCCCCCTTTCCTTCTCTTTCTTCCCTGTATCTCTCCCTTTCTTCTCCCCTTCCTTCTCTTTGTCTCCTTTGTTCCTTTTTCTCTTCCTTTCCTCCTTTCTCTTTGTTTCTCTCTCCATCTTCCTCCCTCCCTCCCTCCCTCTTTTTCTTTCTTCTGTCTCTCCTCATCTTCCTTCCTCTCTTCTCTTTCTTCCCTGTATTTCTCACTTTCTTTTCTCCTTCCTTCTTTCCTTGCTATATAATCTTTGAGAAATCTTGGAGGACAGGAGAAGTTCCAGCAGACTGGAAGAGAGCAAATGTTGTCCCCATCTTCAAGAAGGGGGAAAAAAAGGACCCAAATAATTATCGGCCATTCAGCCTGACATCAGTACCCGGAAAGATCCTGGAGCAGATCATTAAGCAGTCAGTTGCTAATCACTTGGAAAGCAACTCTACATTTCTATGATTCTATGATTCCTTCCTCCCTGCCTTCCTCCCCTTCCTTCTCTTCGTCTCCTTTTCTCTTCCTCCTTTCTCTCCCTTCCTCTTCTTGTTTCCCTCTCTCTTCTTTCCTCCCCCGCTTTCTTTATCGTCTCTTCCCCTTTTCCTTCTCTTTCTTCCCTGTATCTCTCCCTTTCTTCTCCCCTTCCTTCTCTTTGTCTCCTTTGTTCCTTTTTCTCTTCCTTCCCTCCCTTCTCTTTGTTTCTCTCTCCATCTTCCTTCCTTCCTTCCTTCCTTCCTTCCTTCCTTCCTTTCTTCTTTCCTTCCTTCCTCCCTACCTTCCTCCCCTTCCTTCTCTTCGTCTCCTTTTCTCTTCCTCCTTTCCCTCCCTTCCTCTCCTTGTTTCTATCTCTCTTCTTTCCTCCCTCACTTTCTTTATCGTGTCTTCCCCTTTCCTTCTCTTTCTTCCCTGTATCTCTCCCTTTCTTCTCCCCTTCCTTCTCTTTGGCCCTTTTTGTTCCTTTTTCTCTTCCTTCCCTCCCTTCTCTTTGTTTCTCTCCCCATCGTCCTTCCTTCCTTCCTTCCTTCTTTCCTTCCTTCCTCTCTTCCTCTCCCTCTTTGTCTCTTTTTCTCTTTCCCTCCCTTCTTCTCTTTGTTTCTCTTCCTCCCTCCCTCCCTTTCTTCTCTCTCTCCCTCCTTCTTCCCTTTCTTCCCCGTATTTCTCCTTTTCTTCTCTCCTTCCTTTCCTTTCCTTTCCCTCCCCTCCTTTGTTTTTCTCTTCATCTCTCTTTCCCCTTGCCTCCCTCTTCCTCTTCCTTATTTTGGGCATCGGTTCTTCTTATTTCCTTAAATATCATTATTCGTATTTTCCTCGCCTCTCCTCTCCTCTCTCTCCCATTTTTTGGTCAGCTGTTCTTATTTTCTTGTTTATAATTAATATTTGCAGTTCCCACAATTTCTCTATCTTCTTTCCCGGCCGTCACCCTCAGCCACGGGGGGTGGGGGTGGGGGAGATGGAAGAAGGAAGGAGCCCCCGTGGGGGAGAGAAATGCCCTTGGGGTCTGCAGCCCTGGGACAAACCCCTCTCTTTTGCCCGCTTGGAGTGTGTGCTTATATGGCTGGGGGGGGATAATTTTGGGGTGGGGGCCTCTTCCTTCTTACTGTCCTTCTGTAAGTCCAGGGATCTGAAGGACCCTCCACGTGGTTGGACTCTGTTTCTGAAGCCTCAAATGAAATATTAAATGACTGCGATGCTAGAAACTTGGGGTGCTGAAGGAATGTTTGATGGAGGGGCGCAGAAATTGGAAGGCGTCCGAAGGGGGGCGACCACAATGGTAGAAGGCCGTGAGAAGCGTGTGAGAAACAGCTTAGGGAGCTGGAGACGTTCAACTTGGAAAAGAGAAGGTTACGAGGGGACTTCATAGCCATATTTGAAAGGACTTTTTTATCTGGAATAACGGAGCAAGCTTGTTTTCTGCTGCTCCAGGGACGAGGACGCGGAGCAGCGGATTCAAGCTACGAGAGGTTCCGCCTGAACTTTTAGGAAGAACTTCCTGAGGGTGAGAGCAGCCCAAAAGTGGTGGAGTGTGGTGGAGTCTCCTCCTTCTCTGGAGGCTTTTAAAGAAAGTTCAAATGGCTGCCCGTCCAAGGGAGGGCTTTGGTGGGGTCTTCGTGCACGGCAGAAGCGGGCTGGACTGGATGACCTTTGGGGGTCTCTTCCAACTCTAGGATTCTCTGAAATCTTACCCCGTTCCTCAGATTTCTAGAAAGGGAGACAACGAAAACCGTTCTCACCTGGACGCCTCCATTGCTATCTTTGCATTTCCTGGATGACCTTCTACCTCCAACCATCATCATCGCCATCTAAATGCTTTTTCTAAATACTCAGCTGAAGTTCTTCTTTGTTAATTGCTGTCAAGTCAATTTCAACTTACCTCTGGAAGAGAAACCTCCACATTTAAATTTTATTTTTTATTTTTTAAAATTTTTTAAAATTAAATTAAATTTAAATTTTAAATTTTATTTGTAATTTTACACTAAGTTTAAATCAAGTTGTAATAGGTATGGTTCGATCATTTCTATGAGATGTGGATAATGTTAATGATAGTAATAGACTATATGTACTGTCAGTGTAGTAATTAGACTAATAATATTAATCACTACTAGCTAAAATCTATATATATTAAATATTATCAAAAGGGTTACTAAAAGCTGTTCCAACAGGAGTGGGATTTAGCATTAGGTGGTTTTGTTTGTTTTACGGCTAATTAATTTACAGTTAGCACTAACTATATTACATTGTGTGCGTTTGTATCACATCGTATGCTGGGTAGTGTGTGTTTTTGTGTATTTTGTGCCTTTTGCGGGTTGTATTTTGTGTGGTTGTATAATAAAAGGGCAGAAGGCAGAAAAATAATAAAAATAAATAATAAAATAAATGGGCAGAAGACAGAAATAATAAAAAAGGGCAGAAAGGAGAAAAATAAATAAAAATAAAAATAAAAATAAATAATAAATAGGCAGAAGACAGAAATAATAAAAAATAATAAAAATAAATAATAAAATAAAGGAAGAAGACAGAAATAATAAAAAAATTGGCAGAAGGCAGAAAAATAACAAAAATAACAATGAAAATAAATAATAAAATAAATGGGCAGAAGGCAGAAAAATAATAAAAAATAACAATAAAAATAAATAATAAAATAAATGGGCAGAAGACAGAAATAATAAAAAATGGGCAGAAGGCAGAAAAATAATTTAAAAAGTAATAAAAATAAATAATAAAATAAGTGGGCAGAAGACAGAAATAATAAAAATGGGCAGAAGACAGAAAAATAATAAAAAAATAATAAAAATAAATAAAATAGATGGGCAGAAGACAGAAATGATAAAAAAAAATGAGCAGAAGACAGAAAAAAGAAAATCCCCATATTGCCTTTTGTTATCCGTGGCCTTGCAAATGCAGGGCTGGGCTGTATCTACAGTATAAATAATTGGGTTAATTCTCAGGCCTTTGCTTTCTTCCTCTTCCGCCCCATCCGGCTGGCTTTGGTGATCCTTTGGATGAGTGATTTCCAAGAGTCGCGTGCCCATCATCCACAGCCCCGCTCAGGTCTTGCAAAGCTGCCTCCTCGTCTCTTGCAAAGCTTACTCGCTTGCAACCTGAGCTTTCCTGCTGCTTTCCGTCTCTCCCCAGAAATCATAGAATCATAGAAATGTAGAGTTGGAAGAGACCCCAGGGGCCATCCAGTCCAACCCCCTGCCATGCAGAAAGACCCTCAAAGCACTCCCTGTGACAGATGGCCATCTAGCCTCTGCTTAAAAACCTCCAAGGAAGGAGACTCCACTCCACTCCGAGGCAGCATATTCCACTGCCGGACAGCCCTGACCGTCAGGAAGTTCTTCCTGAGGTTCAGGTGGAACCTCCTTTCCTGCAGCTTGCATCCATTGCTCCTTGTCCTGGTCTCTGGAGCAGCAGAAAACAAGCCCTCTCCTTCCTCTGCGTGGCATCCCTTCAAATATTTAAACATGGCTCTCATGTCCCCTCTCAGCCTTCTCTTCTGCAGACTAAACATCCCCAGCTCTCTAAGTCTATCCTCATAGGGCTTCATGGCTTCCAGACCTTTCTCCATTTTGGTCGCCTCCTCTGGACTTGCTCCAGCTTGACCATTTCCTTCTTGAATTGGGGTGCCCAGAACTGGACACAGTATTCAAGGTGAGGTCTACCCAAAGCAGGGTAGAGTGGTACCAGTACCTCCCTCGATCTAGACACCATACTCCTATTGATGCAGCCAAGAATTGCATTGGCTTTCTTGGCTGCCGCAGCACACTGCTGGCTCATGTTCAGCTTGTAGTCTACGAAGACTCCTAGATCCCTTTCACACGTAGCGCTGTCCAGCCACGTGTCCCCCATCCTGTATTTCTGTATTCCATTTTTTCTACCTAAGTGTAGGACCTTACACTTCTCTCTGTTGAATTTCATTTTGTTAGCCAGGTCATTTTGAATTTTGCTCCTGTCCTCTGGCGTATTAGCAACCCCTCCCCATTGGGTGTCATCTGCGAATTTGATGAGCGTGCCCTCTATTCCTTCCTCCAAGTCGTTGATAAAAATATTGAGCAGCCCCGGGCCCAGGACAGAACCCCGTGGCGCCCCGCTAGTCACTTCTCTCCAGGAGGAGAAGCAGCCATTCGTGATCACCCTTCGGGTTCGGTCGGTCAACCCGTTGCAAATCCAACTAACAGCAGCCCCGTCCAGCCCGCGTTTTACCAGCTTCGTCGCAAGAACGTCGTGGGGAACCTTGTCAAAGGCCTTCCTGAAATCGAGGTATGCCACATCCACAGCATTCCTCTCATCTATCAAGCTGGTAACTCTATCATAAAAAGAAATAAGATTAGTCTGGCATGACTTATTTTTGAGAAATCCATGTTGACTTCTCGTGATTATCGCCTTGCTTTCTAAGTGATTTGCCGTCCGAGGACATCGCCGGATGACGCAGCTCGTTGGAAAAGACAATAACCGCTGGTTAACGATGGGAGCGCGGCTGCCTCCTCGAGTTGAGTCATCCTGGCTTCTAGGGAGAGAGTTTTCGGGCTGGGTTTGCGCTCTGTGGCTTTGACTTTGGCCCGTAAGAAGAAGGAGGAGGAGAAAGCAAAACGTTAAGCATTGAGGGGAGGTTTGTACTGCGGACGGAGCCGGGCGGTGAGTTTGCAAGACCTGTGTGCGTGCCGTCCACAGCTCAGGTCTTGCAACCATGCAGGTGTTGTGGTTTTCCTCCTGCTTGCTGCTTTCCCCAGCATTAACGGGAAATGTTTCTTTCCAGTGTTGGGTCCAAAGTCACCTTGGCTTTTCTTCTGTCCCTGGTTTATGGCTTTCCTCCAAATCAGCTCAGGTCCTGCAAAATCGCAGCTTGGCTCCGTCTCTGATATAAATATCACCCTAATTTATTCACATTTTGCTTTCTTGTTGTTATTCGTCATCAAGTTGGCTTCAGCCTATAGCCATCCTCTGAATGGGAGACTCTCCAAGAAAAGCACTGTTATTATTATTATTTTACTACTACTACTACTTATAAAGGCCTGCTCAGGTCTTGCAAAGTTAGGGCAGCGACCATGGCTTCCTTTATGGAGCCAGTGAGGTCTCTCTCAACGTTTCCCAGGCTATTTTCTTCTCTTAATGGGCTTCAAAGGACAACAGTCTCAGATGAGTTATGCCATAGTCCAACTCAGGTCTTGCAAAGTCGTTTTCTGGCTCTGGCTACATTACCCTGATTCTTAACCACTATTGTTATTTGCCATCAAGTCAGCCTTGCATTCTGGCAATGCTATGAGCCGGGGATCCCCAGTCTACCCTTATTAGCAACGGCCCAGCTCAGGTCTTGCAAAGCCATTTCCTGGTTCTGTCTACAACATTATGCTGATTCTTGATGCTTTGGTTCATTGTTATTTGGCATCAAGTCAGCTTTGAATTCTGGCAATGCTATGAGCCGGGGATCCCCAAGCCACCCTTATTAGCAATGGCCCAGCTCAGGTCTTGCAAAGCCATTTCCTGGCTCTGCCTATCACATCACCCTAATTCTTAACACTTTGCCTCGGTGTTGTTACTTGACATTTGAATTCTGGCAACGCTATGAGCTGGTAATCCCCAAGCCACCTTTAATAGCAACCACCCCGCTCAGGTCTTGCAAAGCCATTTCCTGGCTCTGTCTACAACATTATGCTGATTCTTGATGCTTTGGTTCTTTATTATTTGGCATCAGTCAGCTTTGAATTCTGGCAATGCTATGAGCCGGGGATCCCCAGTCTACCCTTATTAGCAACTGCCCAGCTCAGGTCTTGCAAAGCCATTTCCTGGCTCTGTCTACAACATTATCCTGATTCTTAGCGCTTTGCTTTGTTGTTGTTATTTGGCATTTGAATTCTGGCAATGCTATGAGCCAGGGATCTCCAAGCTACCCTTATTAAAGTTTCTGCAATGCTAGGAATTTAATTCCATTTACGGGGGAGCAGGGTTCGTGTTTCCTGTCGTCGTTTTGTCCCACCTGGATTTGCCCTTTTGATGGATTTTGCAAAGAAAATGCCTTCAGTCTTTGTCCTCGTGGCCCGGCTTTTGTTTCTTCCCCCCTTGCCCCGGTCACGACGAGAGGAGAGGGTGGCCGTTGTTAGGCTGTGCGGTTGTTTCCTGTACGGCGTTCGAGAGGTTTCCAACTTGAAGTGAACGGATTGCAGGATTTTCTCGGCAAGATTTGTTTCGGGGGGGTACTTGCTATGATGGCAGCCTTCTTCCGAGGCCGAGAGAGTGCGACTAACCCAAGCTCACCCAGTGGGTTTCCACGGCCTAGTGGAAATTCGAACCTGAGTCTCCCGCAGTCTTCATAGGTCATTTGCTTCCGTGCCACCATTTGCTCTCCCTCTGAGGCTGAGAGAGTGTGACTCACCCAAGGTCACCCAGTGGGTTTCCATGACCAAGTGGGAATTCAGACCGGAGTCTTCCTCTGACACTTGGTTCCATGCCACCAGTGCCTTCCTTATCGGAGGCTGAGAGAGTGTGGCCTTTTTTTTTTACCCACGATTATGAAATGAGTTTCCATGGGCAAGTGGGGATTTGAACCCTGGTTGGACCCCCTGGAGTCCAACGGTCAAACCACTATACCTTGCTGCCTTCTCTTAAAGGAGTTTCCTTTCTCCAAAGGTGGTTCAGGCTGAGAGAGTGTGACCTGGGTTTCCGTGGCCGGGCGAGGGTTCGAACCCTGGCCCTAGTCCAACTTTCCAACCAGGGCACCTTAACTTCTCTCTGTTATTTGTACGCGTCTGAGTAAAACAATCGGCGTCGAGATATAGTGACTTCAACGCTGATTTTGTTCCGTATTTCTGCAAAAGCAAACCTTCCCCCGTCTGCAGTGCAGAATTGCTGCGAGGCAAGGACGGGGTTGTGTGTGTGTGTGTGTTGCGTGTGCGAGACACGCTTCTTGTATTCCACCCGCTCAGCAATTTTTCCCTTCCCGAGCCATTTCAGGGTGGCTCAGGAATGTTTTCCAGGGTCGGTGCTGGCAAAGTTCTGCTTCTCCAAGCGTTTTATTCCGAGCAAAAATAAAAAAAAAATCCTTATCAGAGTTTCTTAGGAAATATAATTTTTATTTATTTATTCCTCGGAGGCTCTGACACACTTTCTTCCACGGTTAATGGGCGGTTAACGCAGGGAAATTATGGGGTACTGGAACCATTGTGGCGATTTTGTGTGTGTGTGTGTGTTTTGTGCATTTCTCCTCTAGGCTTCCCGGCCTTCCTGCACAAGTTTGAGATTTGGCTGCATGCAAGTGTTTGTGTATTTGGTGTGTGTTGTGCATTTCTCCTCTAGAATTTCCTACCCCTCCTGAACAAGTCTGCAAAACTTGAGTTGCACGCACACACAAAGTTGTGTGTCTTTTTGTTTTGTGCGTGTGTGTGTATTTTGTGCATTTCTCCTCTAGGATTTCCTCCCTTCCTGAACAAGTCTGCAAAGCTTGGGTTGCAGGAACACACAAAGTTGTGTGTGTCTGTATTTTGTGTGTGTGTATTTTGTGCATTTTTCATCTAGTATTTTATCCCCTCCTGAACAAGTCTGCAAAGCTGGGAGGTTTGGTTGCATGGATGCATGCACACACACTGTGTGTGTGTGTTTTGTGTGTGTGTGTGTGGGTTGTGCATTTCTCCTCTTAGACTTCCCTCCCTTCCTGAACAAGTTTGAGATTTGGTTGCATGCAAGTGTGTGTGTAATTTGTGTGTGTATGAGTGGGTTGTGCATTTCTCCTCTAGGGTTCCCTCCCTTCCTGAACAAGTCTGCAAAGCTTGGGTTGCAGACACACACAAAGTTGTGTGTGTGTCTGTGTCTGTGTGTGTCATGTGTATGTGTGTTGTGCGTTTCTCCTCTAGGATTTCCTCCCCTCCTGAACAAGTCTGCAAAGCCTGGGAGCTTTGCTTGCATTCACACAGACAAAAGTGTGGGGTTTGCTGTGTGTGTGTGTGTGTGTGTGTGTGCGCGCACGCAGTCCAGAGATGTGGATAAGCAAAGCCAATAATTTGGTTGCCAAATAATTGGTGGAACGGAGAAGGAAGGCAAGGACTCCCAAGCCACACACCCGCTTCCCAGTTCGGAAAATGCTCCCCATCCCTTTCCCTAAGGGGTACTCACCCCTTCCCTGGGAACCAGGGGGAATAATCCCCACCCATGGAGGACGCCCCTGCGAGGTAGTCCAGCCAAACTCAGCAGCAAGAGACGGGGTGGTGTTTGGGTGAGAGGCCACCGTGCCGGGTGGGACGGAAGTGGCCCCGAGTCCTTCGCAGGTTGCCCCGGGGCCTTCCTCAGCCAGAGGGGGGCTTTGGGTTCCTCCTGCGGCGTTGAGGGTGGCCCCGGGGCCCCGTCTGAGCCGGCCACGGCGGGGGGCAGGGAGGCCCTATGCCGGGGTCTGGCAGATGACCGCCCGCAGTGGGGGTGGAGTGGTACCTAGGCAAGTACTGATCCCCGTCTTCCTTCTTCCTTCCGTCCTGCTTCCTTCCTTCCTTGCTTCTTCTTCCCCCTTATCTCCTTGTGTGTTTCCTTCTTCCTGCCTATCTTCCTCATCCTTTCCTTTCCTCCTTTCCCACCATCCTCCCTCCATCTCCTCTTTCTCCCTTCCCCTCTTGTTTCCTTCTGTCCCTCCCTCCCTCCTTCCTGCCTTTGTGTCTTCCTTTCCTCCTTCCTTCTCTTCCTCCTTCCTTCTCTTCCTCCTTCCTTCTGTCCTCTTTTCTCTCTCCCTCTTCCTCCCTTCTCTCTTCCTTTCTTCTACCCCAGCATCCTCACCTTCCTTCCTCTGCCTTCTCCTTTCCTCCTTGTTTTCTCTCCTTCCTTCTTTCCATTTCTCCTCCTTCCTTGCTTCTGCTTCTGCTTCTGCTCTCCCTCCCTCCCCGTTGTTCTTCCTTCTTCCATCCTTGTCTCTCTCCCTCCTTCCTTCCTTCCATTTCCTTGCTGCTGTCCTTCCTTCCTTCCCTTTGTTCAGTGGTTCTCAACCTGTGGGTCCACAGATGTTTGTGGACTTCAGCTCCCAGAAGCCTCAGCCACTATGGCCAATGCTCAGGGCTTCCAGGAGCTGAAGTCCAAAAACATCTGGGGACCCACAGGTTGAGAACCACTACCTTTGTTCTTCCTTCTTCCGTCCTTTTTTTCTTTCTCCTTCCTGCCTTCCTTCCTTCCGTCCTCTTTCCTTTCCCTCCCTCCCTCCCTCCCTCCCTCCCTCCCTCCCTCCCTCTCTCTCTCTCTCTTTCTTTCTTTCTCTCTTTCTCTCTTTCTCTCTCTCTCTCTTTCCTTCCCCTCCTTCCTCCTTTCCTTTCCTTTCCTTTCTTGATTCCTTCCCTCCCTCCTTTTTTCTGCTTTCCCACTCTCCTCCCTCCATCCTCTCCTTCCCTCCTACCTTCCTTCCTTCCCCCCTTTCCTGCTTCCTTCCTTCTTCCCTCCCCTCTCCCTCTCTCCTTCCTTTCTTCTTATTTCCCCACACCCTCCCTCCTTCCCTACCTTCCTTCCTTCCTTCCTTCCTTCCTTCCTTCCTTCCTTCCGTCCTCTTTCCTTTCCCTCCCTCCCTCCCTCCCTCCCTCCCTCTCCATCCGTCCGTCCGTCCATCTGTCCCTCCTCCTGGGGTCCTTTTGGACCTTTGTGGGGCTGGGGACCCGGAGGCCAACCCCCCGCCTCTCTCTGAGCCTTCCTGCTTGGGGCGGGAGAAGGAGGGTCGGGGAGGGGGGGCCCGAGCTGGGCCGTGCCTCCGGACCCCCTGCCCCTTCTCTCCTTCTGCGGCGCTTTGGAGGAAGAGGGGAAATGATCTTGGTCTGCAAACCGCGGGGAACAAAAAGGCCTTTTCTGTCCCAGATCTCGTCTTGCGTTGGTTGGTCTTTCTTTAAAATAATAATAATAATAATAATAATAATAATAAAAACAACCCAGAGTTTTATTTCCTTGCAAATGGAGGGGATGCAGCAGGGGAGAGAGAGATATATATATACATACATACACACATACATACACACATACACACACACACATACACACACACACACACACGGGAAGCCCCAGCAAAAGCAGCCCCACCAGGCTGAGAGCAAACAAGGCCATAAATCGCAACCGGCAGCTCGGAAACGACTCCTCCGTGTGTGTCTCTGTGTGTGTGTGTGTGTGTGTGTGTGTGTCTGTGAGTGTCTGTGTGTGTGAGTGGGAAGCTCCTCTCCTTTCGTTCGTTTGGAGGCGTCGTGATTAATGAAGACAGGGCAGGGGAAGTCATCTGCAAGCCGGAAAACGGAGAGAAAACACAAAACGGGGAAGGGGTGTGCGCTCCCACCTTCCACGCAGCTGTTGCTTTGGATTTTGGGGCGAGGGGGGACAGGGTGGCCGGACCCCACGGCTCGGCCCCAAGTCCCCACTTCTGTGGGAGACGAGAGTGCAAATTCTATCCCATTTTGGTAGGGCGAAATCCCACTTTTGCCAGAGCTGAGCCCCCCCCCAAACTGGAGAATTTCCACCCTCATGAGATGAAAATGGGTGGGAGGGCGCGCTCGGGACCAGGCAATGAAATCTGGCTGAGAGAGCGTGACTTTGGCCCGGGTTTTTTTTCTTTCTGGAATCAAAATCTTGGTCTCCTAGAACCGACCCCAGACTGGGGAGGAAGCTGACCGACCCAAAAGTGCACAGACCTCCCAGAGGGTCTTTGCGAGTCGCAGCAAGAAACGGGTTTTTGCAAAATGTGCCAAGCGAAAGCCGTTCCCAAAAGGGCCAGACACAAATCTCCAGCTCGCCCATCCTACGCCCTCCCCCGCCGCCACCCTTTGCTTTCGTTAAGGATTAATTATTTATCACGCCCAGCGCTTTCCGGCTGTTGCAGAAAGAGGACACTTTCCTTGAGGGTCCCCAGAGAGATACCCTTGCAAAAAAAACACACATCCTCCCTCCCTTTTTTTTTTTTACAAGATTTAATCATAGAGTCATAGAAATGTAGAGTTGGAAGAGAGACCCCAGGGGCCATCCAGTCCAACCCCCTGCGGTGCAGGAACACCCCCAAAGCACCCCCAACAGATGGCCATCCAGCCTCTGCTTAAAAACCTCCAAAGAAGGAGGAGACTCCACCACACTCCATTTTCCACTGCCAGACAGCCCTGACCGTCAGGAAGTTCTTCCTGAGGCTCAAGTGGAATCTCCTTTTCTGAAGTTTGAATCTGTTGCTCCTTGCCCTGGTCTCTGGAGCAGCAGAAAACAAGCCTGCTCCCTCCTCAACATGACCTCCCTTCAAATATTTAAACATGGCCATCATGTCCCCTCTAAACTTTCTCTTCTGCAGACTAAACATCCCCGGCTCACCTAAGCTCAGAGGGCTTCATTGCTTCCAGACCCTTCACGACTCTTTGCACGATGGAACACTCTTTTTCACACTTTGCAGGTGGACTTTTTTTGAGCTTCGCACAAAGAACTGTCCAGTTTCTCCCAGCGCAACATGGTTTGCTCAGGTGATGCAGTACCTGCCAGGCACTGCCTTGGCCCAGCAATTTTTCCTTCCTCTTCCTCCCCCAAACAGCCACTAATTGGCTGTTCTGCGCACGTGCGCAGATGCACCAGGAGGGCTCACCCCCAGCTCGCAGCCATTAGGACCTCTATGCTAAGCAGGTATCAATGGGGGATACCATTTTCTGTCGTGGTCCGTGTTGCATAACTTCACGCACACTTCCCTACGTAGCAGAGTTGCTGCGCCACCCTCGTGGCAAATTGCAAAGATGCGCATTGAGGGACCGGTAAGGACGTCCTTCATGTGACGTGGGCTCTACCAGTGGCACATCGGCGCCCCCGGCTAGTGTCCGAGCGTGCTTTGGCTTTCCGTGGCTGATGTCTGTATGTGCATCAGAAGCACCCAGTTAGCATCATAGAATCATGGAATCGTAGAGTTGGGAGAGACCCCAGGGGCCATCCAGTCCAACCCCCTGCTATACAGGAACCCCCATCAAAGCATTCCCAACAGACGGCCATCCAGCCTCTCCTTAAAAACCTCCAAAGAAGGAGGAGACTCCACCACACCCCATTTTCCACTGCCGGACAGCTCTGACCGTCAGGAAGTTCTCCCTGAGGTTCAAGTGGAATCTCCTTTTCTGAAGTTTGAATCTGTTGCTTCTTGTCCTGGTCTCTGGAGCAGCGGAAAACAAGCCTGCTCCCTCCTCAACCATGACATCTCTTCAACGTCAGTCATCCATTTCACCCGAGCATCAGGAAGAACTTCCCGATGATAGGAGAATTTGGACAGTGGGATGTGCTGCTGCGTCCGTGGAGTGTGGTGGGGTCTCCTCCTTCTTTGGGGGTCTTTAAGCAGAGGCTGGGTGGCCGCCTGTCCAAGGGAGGGCTTGGATGGGGTCTCTCTGCATGGCTGAAGGGGGTTGGTCTGGATGACCTTTGGGGTTCCCTTCCAACGCTGTGATTTCCTGGCTCTTCTGGGTAGTAACGTGACAGGAGCCCCTGGCTGCATACGACCATGGCAGAATTGTTCAGCTCTAATTCCCTCAGATGCAAGTCCACTCGTGGAGACTTAAGTCCTGTGGGGAATTCTGGATCGTTGAATCCTGGAGCTTGGAGAGGCTTCAAGGGCCGTCCGGTCCAACCCCGTTCCCGCCATGCGGAAAGACACCATCAGAGCATCCCCTTCGACAAATGCCCACCCCCCAGCCTCTGCTTAAAAGCCTCCCGAGAGGGAGGAGACTCCACCACACTCCATGGAGGCACCAGCAGATTCCACTGCCGGACGTCTCTGTCCGTCAGGAAACTCTTCCTGAGGTTCAGGTGGAATCTCCTTTCCTGCAGCTTGAATCCATTGCTCCTTGTCCTAGTCTCTGGAGCGGCATAAAACAAGCTTGCTCCGTCCTCGACAAGACTTCCCTTCAAATATTTAAACATGGCTGTCATGTCCCCTCTTAACCTTCTCTTCTGCAGACTAAACATCCCCAGCTCCCTCACCCGCTCCTCAGAGGGCTTCATGGCTTCCGGACACTCCACCATTTTGGTCACCCTCGTCTGGACACCTTCCAGCTTGCCCAGAACAGGACACAGGATTATTCCAGATGAGGTCTGACCAAAGCAGGATGGAGTGGTACCATTACCTCCCTCGATCTGGACGCTGTACCCCCATTGATGCAACCAAGAATCGCATTGGCTTTCTTGGCTGCCGCATCACACTGCTGGCTCACATTCAGCTTGTGGTCCACCAAGACTCCTAGATCCCTTTCACGTGTTTCCTCCTTTTGCAACGGAATGGTCTTCTTTGGAGATTGTGGAAGGAGCAATCCACTCCCTCCTCGCACAAAGGAAAGCTCTGCTGGCTCGCGTTCAGCCTGTGGTCTCCCAAGACTCCCGGACCCCACGCGTCCCTGTCCTATATTTGTGCGTTTAATTCTTTCTTCCTCAGTGCAGCCGGGGATCTTGTTGGCTTTGGGGGATCTCTTGGGGGTTTTTTTGGCCTTCCCTCCCCCCTCCTGTTCTGGGTGGCTGGCAAATCCATGCCGCAATTCCTGCTCTCCCTTTCTTTGCCGCTGTTTTTGCATCCTGAGTTTCCCCCGTCTTTGTCTGTCTTTTCTGACCCAGTTACCCAGTAGCCTCGAGAGAGATTCGGAGAGAGAGGAGTTTCTGCTTATTTCATGCTCCGTTATCCGTTCAAAGGGAGCTCCGGCGCTAAAATTGCATCAGATTGTTTCACCACAAAGCGAGAGTTCATTTCCCCCCCTTTTTTTTTGCAAATTGGAGGGATTTTCTTTTTTTTATTCTTAGTAAAAAAAAATGCATGCATTCTCCTCTCTTTCTGGTGAAGCAATGGGAAGCGCTCTCTCTTCTGAGGAAAGCGTTTAAAATCGCTAATCTTGCCCGTTTCCAGGTCTTTTGTCATCGAAAGTGCATAGTTTCCGCATCTACGGCAATGCACATTTTGGTTCTATTTCTAACAAAATTGTATTTTTTTAAAAGTATGGTTGCAAAGGGAACATAAAGAAGCAGACAGGCAAGAAAAAAAAAAGCCCGGAAAGGGAATTTATTTGGATATGTACACAGGTCAGGGAGAAATCTAATTAATTAGGCACACTGATTCAAGGAGGTTTGGCTAATTAATTAATTTTTCTGTCCTGCCTGATATTGCAAGACTTCAGGGTGGTATTAAGTTAATGCAAATAAGTAAAAAAAGAGTTTATAAAAGGTGACTAAGGCGTTACTTCACTCCTAGGTCTACATTTCGTAAATGTACAAATCTTGGCCAGTTTGCAGAAATGCAGCAAAATTTGAATTGCAGAGTTGCACTTTTGGGTGCCAGCAAGGCTTCCCCACTGCGCGATGAGCACTTCTGGTGCCCATCAAATGCTCCTCTTGTGCCCTGGCACTTTCTCACCAGTGTCGGTGAGAATGGCTTGGTGCGCCTTGGGGCACGTAAACTGCCCCCGGTGGCTGCCCGCGCATGGGAACGCCGCGGAAGCCCCCGACACGGCAGAACGGTTGTGTTTCCCGTGCACGTGGGCAAGTCCTAAGAAGAATGACGGGCGTAATTGAAATAAATCTGAAAACCTATTTAGTGTAATTCACAAATTAGATCAGTTTAACACCACGGGCGTTAGTGTTTGAGGCTCGGAACAGCCACGGCTGGAGGTGCCCGGTTAATTATGCTTCACAAAGTAACTTTTCCAGGCACGACAGACCCCCAAAACCTGATGAAAATGTAATTTCCCCCCACTTTTCCAGTTACCCGCAGAATGGGCCCCCTCCGTCTCCCCAGAGAGTTGATACCCGGAAAAGTTTGATGTGTGTGGGGGTTTGCAATTGTGGCAGTAGTGTTACACTTGTGACTAAGTAGTGATTGTGAATATGAACCAGTTACGTCTATGACTGTTGGTTGGAGGGAGTTACGATTGTGGCAATAGTGTTACACTTGTGACTAGGGATTGTGAATATGAACCAGTTGCGTCTATGACTGTTGGTTGGAGGGAGTTACGATTGTGGCAATAGTGTTACACTTGTGACTAGAGATTGTAAATATGAACCAGTTGCGTCTATGACTGTTGGTTGGAGGGAGTTACGATTGTGGCAGTAGTGTTACACTTGTGACTAGGGATTGTGAATATGAACCAGTTGCGTCTATGACTGTTGGTTGGAGGGAGTTACGATTGCGGCAGTAGTGTTACACTTGTGACTAGGGATTGTGAATATGAACCAGTTGCGTCTATGACTGTTGGTTGGAGGGAGTTACGATTGTGGCAGTAGTGTTACACTTGTGACTAGGGATTGTGAATATGAACCAGTTACGTCTGTGACTGTTGGTTGGAGGGAGTTACGATTGTGGCAATAGTGTTACACTTGTGACTAGGGATTGTGAATATGAACCAGTTGCGTCTATGACTGTTGGTTGGAGGGAGTTACGATTGTGGCAATAGTGTTACACTTGTGACTAGGGATTGTGAATATGAACCAGTTACATGTATAACTGTTGGTTGGAGGGAGTTACGATTGTGGCAGTAGTGTTACACTTGTGACTAGGGATTGTGAATACGAACCAGTTATGTCTATGACTATTGGTTGGAGGGAGTTACGATTGTGGCAGTAGTGTTACACTTGTGACTAGGGATTGTGAATATGAACCAGTTACGTCTGTGACTGTTGGTTGGAGGGAGTTACGATTGTGGCAATAGTGTTACACTTGTGACTAGTGATTGTGAATATGAACCAGTTGCATGTATAACTGTTGGTTGGAGGGAGTTACGATGTGGCAGTAGTGTTACACTTGTACTGGGATTGTGAATATGAACCAGTTGCGTCTATGACTGTTGGTTGGAGGGAGTTACGATTGTGGCAATAGTGTTACACTTGTGACTAGCGATTGTGAATACGAACCAGTTACGTCTATGACTGTTGGTTGGAGGGAGTTACGATTGTGGCAATAGTGTTACACTTGTGACTAAGTTGTGATCGCGAATACGAACCAGTTACGTCTATGACTGTTGGTTGGAGGGAGTTACGATTGTGGCAGTAGTGTTACACTTGTGACTAAGTTGTGATCGCAAATACGAAATGTTTACATCTATATTGTTGGGGATTTACTATCATGGTAGTAGTGTCGCACTTGTGTCTATGTGATGGTTGTGAATACGAAAGGGTTCAAATGTCTGTAGTGGGTGGCTGGGGGAGCTATGATCGTGGGAGGAGTGTTAGACTTGTGACTAAGTAGTGATCGTGAATATGAAGCTGTTACGTCTATAACTGTTGTTTGGGGTGAAGTTACGATTGTGGCAATAGTGTCAGAGTGGTGAATAAGCAGTGATCACGGATGCAAAGCAATTACGTTGATAACTGTTGGTTGGGTGGAGCTATGATTGTGGCGATAGTGTTACACTTGAGACAAAGTAGTGATCGTGAATACAACATGGTTAGATCTATTAAGTGTTGGCTGATGGGAGTTATGATCGTGGAAACAGTGTCACGGTCGTGACTAAATAGTGATCATGGATGCAAAACAATTACATCGGTAACTGTTGGTTGGGAGGAGTTATGATCGTGGCGATAATGTTACACGTACGACTAAGCAGCGATCGGGAATATGAAATGTTGCATCCATAACTGTTGGGTGGGCGGATTTATGACTGTGGAAGTAGTGTTACACTGGTGACTGAGTGACGATCGTGAGTATGAAATGGTTATATCTGTGACTGTTGGCTGGAGGGAGTTAGTGGCAATAGTATTACACTTAGCGGTTGTGAATAATTAGTGATTGTGAATACAAATCCACAACTGTTATGATCGTGGAAACCGTGTTCCACTCGTGACTAAGCAGCAACTGCGAATATGAAACAGTTACATCCGTAACTGTTGTTTGCGGGAGAATTGCAGATTGTGGCAGTAGTGATACACGTGCGAGGAAGCAGCGATCGTGAAAATGAAACATCTGTAATAGTTGTGGGGGAAGTCACGATCGTTACATCACAGTCTTGACTTAAGCAGCTATCGTGAATGTAAAACAGGTTCCAGGATTTACCAGGTAGCTGATGACACAATTCCATCAGTCGTGTTTTCACTTGCTGCCTAAACGAAACCAGTGTTGGTGCCAAAGGGTCCTCCGCAGGGAGGGCGTTCCGCGGTTGGGGTGCCGTAGCTGAAAAGGCCCTGCTCCCGATGTCGCTCACGTGCTCTGTTGACCTCACGGGGGGGGAGCCTCAATCCTCAGGCAGGCGGATATGGGGAGAGGCCATCTCGGGCTGTAATTGTTTCCACCAGCACCGTGAATTCAGACCGTGATATGCTGCCAGTCGTTAAAACTGGTGCATTTGGCGTCGTCTCCAAGGGCAGCCCCATGCAAACCACATTGCAGTAGTCTATCCAGAAAGGTGCCCGTGCGAGGGCCCCTCCAGCTCTGCTGTCCCTATCCAGTGAAGACAGTAGCTGGACCTTACTCAAAGTTGGCCCAAAGGACTCCAAGCCACAGAGTCCTTCCGGGCCCCTGAGCTTCGTGCGTGCCTTCAGGGTTGCATTCGATTTGTGCCGACCCCATAAATCTTCCGTAGGGTTTTCTTGCACAAATGTGGTTTTGCCAACTCTTTCCTCT
This sequence comes from Iguana delicatissima, assembly GCA_948472985.1. Classification (NCBI taxonomy): domain Eukaryota; kingdom Metazoa; phylum Chordata; class Lepidosauria; order Squamata; family Iguanidae; genus Iguana; species Iguana delicatissima. Next base: position 123,103 of record CAOKZL010000059.1, read on the forward strand.
GAAATACAAGCTTCCGGCACCTGATCTTCATTGGCGGTCTCCCATCCGAGCACCAACCAGGGCCGACCCAGCTTAGCTTCCAAGATCTGATGGGATTTGGGGTATTTAAGGTGTGGATCTTCAGGGGAGTGCATTGCCTTAATGCATCATTTCCCTCAATATCATCTTAAAAGACATTTTATGTTCGAATTCTTTTCCCCATTTTCCTAGTAAATCTTGATAACTGTTCCAAAAACACTTATTTTGTGGAAATATTGTTGTTTTGAATCAAGGAGACTTGTGTATATCTGGATTGAAAATTCGGCAATTGGTTCAAGGGGTCTTCTTAAGTTTGGGCTGAAGAAGAGGAAGCTATCACGACCTTTACGAGCTGTTACGAATATTATTGATGATGATGATGATGATGATATTATTATTATTATTACTATTACTATTACTGTTATTACTATTATTGCTATTATTAGTATTATTATTGTTGTCATTGCTGTTATTATTATTATTATTATTGTAGCTATTATGACCTAACCACAATCCAAATTCTATTGGGTTAGAATTTCTGGATCCATCTTTCCAAAAATGCATTCTTGCAAAGCTGGTGTCTCATAAAACGAGACGTCGTTGTGTTGCCGAAAATAGCAGATTTTTTCTGACGGTTGAGCAACGCACACTAATATAATGTAGATATTAATGCAAACTGACGGCATTACCAGAGATGTTTTTTGCCCGAAGTTGACAACTAATAAAACATCGCATCGATGCGTAGCGGATGTTCTCTGACCGTCCCATTTTGGAGTGACCCGAAGCAGATATTTTCCCATGTGTGATTTTTTTTTTATTTTAAGCAGAAAATTTGGGAAGCAAAAGCAGGGACAACACGACGAAGAAGAAGAAAATAGGAAACGGGCTTAACGCATTTCCACAAATGCTTTATCCCAAACGAAATTGGACTTCGACTCCTGCAAACTCAGGAGAGCTTTGCAGCAGTAAAGAAGCGACCTCTCGGGCCTTCGAGGGGCCACTCGGAGGGGTCTTCCAAAATGCAACCGTTTTGACTTCCTTTCCCCCCGCTGTACTTTTGTTATAATGCCCATTTTTGCATGTGAAGCTGTGCTTTTCTAAGCTGCTGGCGAGGCAGGCTTGTCCGCTCTCCTGTTTTCTCTCTGTCTTCTGCTGCTCATGCCGGCACAATAAAGGGATTTTTGGATGCAGTCGCTGTTTTCCTTGCCTGTTGCATGCGGAAACCTTCAGCGACAATAGAAGAAAGTAGAGCAGAATCCCAGATTTCCCCAAATTTTGCTTTTTTAAACAGGCTAGCAGGAGAAGCAGACTTACTTGCTCCTCCGTTTTCTCCGTTTTCTGCTATTCATGCGTTCCCGCTAAGCGTTTCCTGGAAGCCGCTGATATTGACTTCACCCGTCACCAGCAGTCCCACGGGACTTTCGGTGGGATCAGCTGTATCAGAGTCCTGTTCTTTCCCCAGTGTTTGAATCAGAGAATCATAGAAATGTAGAGTTGGAGGAGACCCCAGGGGCCATCCAGTCCAACCCCCTGCCGTGCAGGAACACCCCCAAAGCGCTCCCTTGGGCAGATGGCCATCCAGCCCCTGCTTAGAAACCTCCAAAGAAGGAGGAGACCCCACCACACTCCAGATTCCACTGCCGGACAGCCTGACCGTCAGGAAGTTCTTCCTGAGGCTGAAGTGGAATCTCCTTTCCTGCAGCTTGGATCCATTGCTCCTTGTCCTCGTCTCTGGAGCAGCAGAAAACAAGCTTGCTCCGTCTTCAACATGACATCCCTTCAAATATTTAAACATGGCTATCATGTCCTCTCTTCACCTTCTCTTCTGCAGACTAAACATTCCCAGCTTCCTAAGGCATCCTTCATAGGGCTTCATGGCTTCCAGACCCTCCACCATTTTGGTCGCCCTCCTCTGGACACCTTCCAGCTTGTCCATCTCCTTCTTGAACTGAGGTGCCCAGAACTGGACACAGGATTATTCCAGATGAGGCTTAACCAATGCAGAATAGAGGGGTACCATTGCCTCCTTCGATCTAGACACCAGATTTTTACTGATACAACCAAGAATTGCGTTGGCCTTTTTAGCTGCCGCGTCACACTGCTGACTCATGTTCAGCTTGTGATCTACCAAGACTCCGAGATCCTTTTCAGACATACTGCTATCCCGCCACACATCCCCCATCCTATACTTGTGACTTTCGTTTTTGCTGCCCAAGTGCAGGACGCTCCATTTCTCTCTGTTGAAATTCATTTTGTGAGGTTTGGCCCAGCTCTCCAATCTGTCCAGGTTGTATTGAAATTTAATCCTATCCTCTGGTGTGTTCACAACCTGTCCCAGTTTGGTATCATCTGCAAATTTGATCAGCCTGCCCTCTATTCCTTCATCCAAGTCGTTGATAAAAATATTGAACAGCGCTGGGCCCAGGACAGAACCCGGTGGCACCCCCAAAAGTCACCTCTCTCCAGGATGAGAAGCAGCCACGGGTGAGGAGCACCCTTTGGGTGCGGTCGGTCAACCAATTCCAAATCCACCTAACAGCGGCTCTGCCCGGCCGGCATTTCTCCGGCTTCTTGGCAAGAACGTCTTGGGGAACTTCTGAGGTCAAGATGTGCTACGTCCGCAGCATTCCCTTCGTCTATCAAGCTCGTAGCCCTATCATAAAAAGGGATAAGATTAGTTACTTTATTTTAATTATCTAAAGCAACTGAAATAATTTCCCTGTGTGGGATGCATTATCAGTTGCTTTGTTTTAATGTGGTGGGGATAGCAGGAGACGCAGAATTGCCTCCTCTCCCCCACCCCGAATTTTGCTGTTCACGCGTTTCCTGGAGGCAGCTGATGTCGGCCTCGCCCGCTGCGGCAGGCAGGCGCAGCTGCCGCAGGGTCGGCTGGAGCAACATCTGATGTCTTCCCGGCTTTTGCCTCTTTGCTGGCCTTGCAAGAGGAGCAGACTCACCCATTCTTCCTCTTGGTTTTGCTCTTTGCACATGCTCAGTAAAGGGATTTTCAGGGTTTTGCTTACTGTGGGCAGGCACATGCAGCTGAAGTAGGATTGGCCAAAGCAAAATGCCCAGTTTTGCCTTTTTTTTCTCTTAAAATCTGCCGTATCAAAAGAGGCAGGTTTATCTGCTTTGGCCCTTTTCCCCTGCTTTGCTTTTCACGCGTGCTCCGTAAGATATTTTGCAGGAAGCTGCTTTCATCTTACCTGTTCCAGGAAGGCAAGCCCAGCTACAGTAGGTTTGGCTAGAGGAAAATCCTGCCCAGTTGAAGCTTTATTTACACCATTTACTTCTCCAGCCTGAGACTGAGTTCCTCCAATCCCTTTTCACATTTCTCTCCGTGCTGATGCCGCTAAAAGAAACTCCAGCTAGACAGAGGAAAGGGAGAATTAAGATGAAGGCTGGGAGACACTTAATAAGGAGCTTCTTATCCAGAGGCTTTAATTGAAGTGTTTGCTTTGTTTTAATGTATAACAAACGGGATTTATTTATTGCATTGACACACCAGCCGAAAACAAATCGAGTGGGTTTACGCTGTTTTGAATCCTGTTCGTTTAGTTCTGAGTTGATCCGTAAGATAAGTGGATTTGCCTCTTGCAATCAAAAATGGATCCAATGTGCCAACTCTAAGGAGGATGAGCACGCCGGATCCAAAACCAACTATCTTTTGGCAACAGTAAGTGCAGACAAACAGGATTGAAATGGGTTAAAGAAAAAATCTTTATTTTTTGATTTTTTCCCCCACTCCATCAAAGTGGGGAGTTTCCTTGATCGTCTGCGTTTGGAAAGACCGTAAAAGGGGAAATCCTTGCTGGGTTCGGAAATAGAAAGAGCTGATCCTTCTGTTTCTCCGTGTGTAAATTATATGGCGTGGGAGGCCCTATTTTTGGAATAAACGTGGCGAGAAATTGTAGTTTCACGATGCCGGTTGCCGGAGGGACACATCCCTGACGCCGGTGCACGAGGCCTGCACGATTGTGATTTTTCTACGGAGTCTAAACAACGTCAAACGGAGCCGCCTTTGACTCACCGGCTTTAATGGAAGGGCTGCTAATTGCCGTTCCAGTTTCCTTTTTATAGATTATGCCGTTTAATTACTCGCGGCTAAAATCAGGTGGAAGCGAAAACCCTTGGAGAGGCTTCGCCGAGAGGGAATTGCGGTTTTTCCTCGTCGTCTTCCAGTTTTTTAAAATCGGCATTGCATAATTTGTAGCTTGGGGAGGGGGCTGAATGGCACATGCCTGTGTTAATTAAAATCAGGCTGATTCGTTAGGTCGGAGTGATGTCCAGTTCCGTCTTCGCGTTCAGAAGCATCGGCCAAGAAAATGGCCACCAGTTTTATTTTTCATTAGGGGACATTGTGATTTTGCAAATAGATGTATAAACTTTGGAAACCGTTCTGAAGATGCCATCCATTTGTCCGCTATCATGGTTGCCAACTTTATTTTTTTAGAGTGCATTAACGATTTTGCAAATAGGTATAAACTTCTGAAACGGTTCTGAAAATGCCGTCCAGTTCTCCTCTATCGTGGTTGCCAACTTTATTTTTTTAGGGTGCATTAATGCTTTTGCAGATAGCATAACCTTTTGAAACGGTTCTGAAAATGCCGTCCAGTTCTCCTCTATCGTGGTTGCCAACTTCATTTTTTTAGGGGGCATTAATGCTTTTACAGATAGCATAACCTTTTGAAATGGTTCCGAAGATGCCGTCCACTTGTCCTGTATCGTGGTTGCCAACTTTATTTTTTTAGGGGGCATGACAGTTTTGCAAATATATATATACATAAACTTTTGAAACACTTCTGGAATGCCTCCATTTACCCTGTATCGTGGTTGCCAATTTTATTTTTTTTAGGAGACGTTACGATTTTGCAGTTATATACAAACTTTTAAAAGAGTTCTGAAAATGCCATCCATTTGTCCTCTATCTCAATTGCCAATTTTATTTTTTTAGGGTGCATTAATGATTTTGCAAATAGGTATAAACTTTTGAAATAAATGCCATCCATTTATCTGGCATCATGGTTGCCAATTTTATTTTTTTAGTGGGCGCTATGATTTTGTGCATATATATATATATAAACTTTTGAAGCGGTTCTGAAAAAGCTGTCCTTTTATCCTCACGCCGCGGCCTCGTGATTCCAAGTGTTTTCCCTTTGCCTGTCTGTATTTCAAGCAGAAATTCAGGAGCGTGATGAAGCTCCCCGCGTCACGTCCGGGATAATGTGCGTCCACAAACTTTGCTCCGAGTTCGAACAGAAGCAAAGCAAGAAACACGCCGACCTTCCTGAGAAGTTGCCGAGAGTGTTGGCTGGTTGCAGATTTTACACCTCGTTGTACAGATTTAGGCATGCACAGTAATAATTGGTGAAAATTATAAATGTCACATCACCCCAGCAGTGCAGGCAATTTCCTGGACCGTTCGTTATTCAATATGTTTCATCGCGGTAGCGAGACCAAGTCCGCTTCCCATTATCTTAGCATTGCTTGTTCCCGTAACACCTTCCTGCTCCTTTTGCATTTTCTGATCGTCTTCCCTTGGGATACGAAGCGACACCAAACGATGCAACAATTAACCACTTCCTGCTTTGGGATACTTTTTAGAAGTTGCAACCAGGTCACATAATGAGCAATTAGCCTATTCTTTCTGCAATTGACAGGAGGGCAGAGAAGACAAAATCCAAAATCCGCGAAAGAGCAATCCTTTTATCGGCCAACCAAAACTTTATGCAAGCTTTTGAAGCTCCACCTGCTTCTTCGTCAGGCAAAAGAGGCTAAAAAAATCACAGAGCAGAGAAGGTGAAGTGTGATGCAACAATTAAGTGTTTGGCTCCAAACAGATGCATAATTGCAATTAGCAATTAGCAACTGAGACATAGTTAATGCCTAGCAAACTGTGGCCTTGTTATAGAATAGCTTTACTGGTATGAACAGAGCTGTAGTTTGCTGGGGTTACTATGTCTCAATTGCTAATTGCTAATTGCAATTATGTATCTGGTTGGAGCCAAATAGTTAATTGCTTCATCACACTTTCCTTTCTCTCCTCTATGATTTTTTTTAATCCTCTTTTGCCCGATGAAGAAGCCGGTGGAACTCCAAAAGCTTGCAGAACGTTTTGGTTGACCAATAAAAAGCATTGCTCTTTTAGGGATTTTGGGTTTTGTTTTCTCTGCTTTCTTTTTAATTGCAGATAGAATAAGCAGAAGGAGGAGGGTCGGAGCTTCCTAGCTGGAAAAAATAAATACGCAAAGCTAGAATTTGCAAAAACAATAATAATGATGATGATGATGATAATCCCAATTCTTCCAACGTTTCCTCCCTCGGCCATTTATCTCTCTCTGCGAACACGTCGTTTTTGTGGTTGCAGCTTACAGACCTGGCGATTCAAATGAGTCTCCGTGAATATTTTATACTTTCCACTTTAAGTGAATTATTTAAGTGGAAGAGTTCTTGAAAAGCTTCAGCTAATACTGCAGAAACCCTCAGCTTTTAATATTTTAGCTCTTGATTTACAACTTTTTTATTTATCTGATTTAGGCTCCTGTGTTTCTCCCGCCGTGGGATGCAAGTTGGCTTAACAATAAAGTAAAAATTTAGATAAAGTGCTGTGTGTATATATATATATATATATATACATACACATATATACACGTATATATATGTGTGTATATATATATATGTATATATACAGTATATATATATATAGTGCGGCCAAGAAGTTTGCTGAGGTTTTCCAAACCAGTCTTGCCTTGCTCAGGTCTTGCAAAGCTCTCAGGTCTTGCAAACCAGTCTTGTCGTGCTCAGATCTTGCAAAGCTCTCAGGTCTTGTTTACCAATTTGCTCAGGTCTTGCAAAGCTCTCAGGTTTTGGAAACCGGTCTTATCTTGCTCAGGTCTTGCAAAGCTCTCAGGTCTTGCAAACCAGTTTGCTCAGGTCTCGCAAAGCTTTCAGGTTTTGCAAAGCACTCTTGCCTTGCTCAGGTCTTGCAAAGCTCTCAGGTCTTGCAAATCAATTTGCTCAGGTCTTGCAGAGCTCAGTTCTTAGAAACCGGTCTTATCTTGCTCAGGTCTGGTTTTCTTACAATAGAGGCAGAATTGTTATTTCTTCTGGACAACCAAAGAGGAAGAGCTGTTGGGTTGTGGGCTGGATTTCCTTGCTAGACGGCTGGCTTTCCTTTTGATTTTTTTTTTGGAGGTTGTGTTTTGTAAAGAGAGCTTGGAGGGCGTCTTTATTTAGTTTCATTTATTTAATATTAAAATGTAATATTAATTATAGTTCAGCGATGCATACTAATTCACAAATGTAGTGGGAAGGATTTTACTGCTGCTCAGGTCAGGTCTTGCAAAGTCAAGGTTGTCCTCTTTAACTGTGACGTTAACAGGGGTGGCATGTCAGTGATTATAGGATGGGGGACGTGTGGCTGGATAGCAGTTTGTGTGAAAAGGATTTAGGAGTCTTGGTGGACCACAAGCTGAACATGAGCCAGCAGTGTGATGCGGCAGCCAAGAAAACCAATGTGATTCTTGGTTGCATCAATAGGAGTATGGTGTCTAGATCGAGGGAGGTAATGGTACCCCTCTATTCTGCATTGGTTAGGCCTCATCTGGAATGCTGTGTCCAAGTCTGGGCACCTCAATTCAAGAAGGATTTCGACAAGCTGGAATGTGTCCAGAGGAGGGCGGCCAAAATGGTGAAGGGTCTGGAAGCCATGTAGCCCTATGAAGGACGGCTGAGGGAGCTGGGGATGATTAGTCTGCACGAGAGGAGGTGAAGAGGGGACATGATAGCCATGTTTAAATATTTGAAGGGATGTTATGTTCAGGATGGAGCAAGCTTGTTTTCTGCTGCTCCAGAGATCAGGACAAGGAGCAACGGATCCAAGCTGCAGGAAAGGGGATTCCACCTGAACTTCAGAAAGAACTTCCTGACGGTCAGGGCTGCCTGGCAGCGGAATCTGGAGTGTGGTGGGGTCTCCTCCTTCTTTGGAGGTTTTTGAGCAGAGGCTGGATGGCCACCTGTCGGGAGTGCTTTGATGGGTGTCCTGCATAGCAAGGGGTTGGACTGGATGGCCCCTGGGGTCTCCTCCAACTCTAGGATTCTAGGATTCTGTGATTCTATGATTGTCGTTTTATGGGCTCACAAGTTGTCTTTGACTAACGACTAAACGAAGACCCCTGAGGACCCCTTTGGTCACCCACAGCTCTCCTCAGGTCTTGCAAAACCCGTGGTCGTAGTTTGGCTGTTGGATTAGGACCCCAGAGACCAGGGCTTGAATTCTGCTCTGCTCAGCCATGGAATCCCACTGGGAGGACACCTTTGGCAAGTCACACTCTCTCAGCCTCGGGGGGGGCAAAGGCACTCCCCTTCTGGACAGATTAATGCCAAAAAAAGACCCCGTTGATAGGCTGGCCTTGGGGTTGCCAAATGTCGCAACAGCAGCAACGGAAGAGAACGGGGCCGTTTTAGGAGTCTGGACTGCTTGGTCCCCTGACGATTTGCAAAACAGCAGTGAGTGCATTTTAATGGGGGGAATTAATTGGGATTAATGAGAAAACCAAAAACCCAAGTCCTTGACAAAACGTAGTCCTGCGACTCTAATTTTATCATTCCCTCCCCCTTCTGTATGATTTTTTAAACACCTTTGCCTAATGAAGAAGCCGGTGTTGCTGGAAAGCTTGCATGATATATTCTGTGCATTCTTGTTTTGGCCCAGCAGAGGTGGATTTTGGATGTTGTTGTTTTTTTCTCTGCAATGCAAAGTCCTCGGCTGGGCAGGATTTGCACTGATGGCAGCAATAGTGGCTGCGTTTGCCGGGCCCAGATCCGCAGCTGCTGAGAAAAAATGAGGAGGGGAGATAGGGGAGAAAAACGTTTGCAAGGTTTCCGTGTTGCTCTGAGGCCCGGAGCTATTCTGTCTTGCTTGACTCTGACCTGAAACAGCCACAAGCTTGGCTTCTGGGGAGATCTAGTTCCTAGAGGTCGACCTCCTTGCATGGTTTTCCTGGGAGTCACGTATATTTTTGTGCAGGTTTTCCAGAGAATTCAAAGTTTTAGCACCCCTGATTTTAATCGTGACTGGAAGTAACAAGCTGAACATGAGCCAAGAGCATGATGAGACAGCCAAAAAGGCCAATACGATTCTGGACTCCATTAAAAGGATTATAGAGTCCAGATTGAGGGAAGTAGTACTGCTTTGGTCGGACCTCACCTAAAGGGATCTTGAGTCGAGTTCCCACAATTCAAGACGGATTATTAACAAGTTGGAAAAGTGCCAGCGGAGGACAACCAAGAGGACTGAAGGTCCAGAGATCTCCAGACCCTCTGAGGAACAGCTTGGTGCTGGAGACTAGAAGACCGAGAGGGTGGCATGGTAGACCCATCTTTAAATATCTGAAGAGAGGTCATGTCGAAGGCGGAGCAAGCCTCTTTTATGTCTCTCTAGAGGCGAGGACACGGAGCAATGGATTGAAATTTTGCAAGAAAGGAGATTGGGAGGGCTTTAGTGGCAGATTCCTGCCTGGCAGGGGGGTTGGACTTGATGACCTTTGGGGTCTCTAAGGTTATACGCTTCTATAATTTGGCCGCAAGGTGTGTTGTTGCGTCTCGGTTACGGACACGTTTCAGTTCTGTGCGCTTTCCCGAGTCAAAAGGGTTTACGGATTTGCTTAGTGAGTTTCGCTTCGCAAGGAGGCCAGATTAAATCGTCGCCATCCCGCGGTCCTATCCTCGTTCCACCTTGGAACAGCCCTTTTAGTTAAAAATTTCCCCGTTAATTCCCAAAGGGGAAAATCTTTCTCCTTTGCCGGGGAGCAGCTGTGCTCGGGACACGTAACGCGCCTGGCCAGATGCTCTGGGTCTTGGGTTTTGGCCCGGAAACCTCGCCGCCCGGGACGATCTTAAGCCGCAGCGCGACCGAAAATAAACACCAGGCTGATCCCTGCTGCGCTTTCCTCGTCCGGTGTCCTCAGCGCGACGCAGGTTCCGCACTTTCGGAAAACTCCTTTTGCAAAGTTTGCAAATAATTTCATTTTTTTTGTTCCGCAAACTTTGCAAATTTCGCTTTTGCAACATTGGCAGAGTTTTGCAAATGACCCCACGAGTTCCGGTCTCGTTAAATAACATTATTATGTCAGGCTTTCGGGGTGAATGCCCTTTTAAAAGCCGCATAAACTGCTTCTTCCCTGAGCCGTCCCGGGACCACCTTTGCTTTGAAATCCCACTCTCTGGATTAACCCCGTAATCGGGGGTCACTGTTCCCCCCCGTTCCTTGCTAATTAAGCCGCTCTTGCAGCTGTTGAAGGTTCGTCGTGGCAGAAAAGGCACAGAAGCGCCACCGCGCGCTTCCTCCGAGGCCGAGAGAGTGTGACTTGCCCAAGTCAGCTGAATCCAGAAGAGAATCGAACCCAGCTCCCTTATAGTTCTCGTTCACAATACTCAAACCGCGACTCCTCCTTGTAGTCAGACCCGCCTGGCTCGTTAATCTAATTACTCCGGAGGGGGCTTCGTTATTCCAAGATTGCGGGCGGGGGGAGCGGAAAATCTGTCTTTGGTTCAGTAACGCAACCAGTAATAATGCGTTTGTGCTAAAGGTTAATGAAAAGAATTTCTGCTCCCGTCCCAATTCATTAAAAAATAAAAACCAAGCCGGCCCGACAATCAGTGTCAGCTAATGGAAAAAAGATTAAATATTCATGTCGGTAAATTTCTCCCTGTCGTTTCTGATTTTTCTTAATCTCCCTCTCTCTGCCTCCCGGGGGGTCCGGCTGGGGATGCCCTAAACAAGTTACGCCTGAGCGCCTCGGATATTAATTGCGGATCCGTTCCGCCCGGGTTGCAAAGGCGCCTCTGACTGCGTGCGTGCAAGAAGAAGAAAAATTCCTGCGACCTTTTTGGGGGGTCTCAAAATAAGAGTTGGCACTGGCCAAACTTTCAGGGGCCTTGCAGCCGGGCCTATAATATTTTACCCTGCGTTAATAGAAGTTTCCAAGCCGAGGGAAGTCATAGTCCTCACTGTATTCTGCATTGCTATTAGCGGTAGTGCATGTGCAAAAAGCACCATGGGATCGTTGCAGGTCATAAATTGAATGTGAGCCAGGAGTGTGATGCTGCAGCAAACAAAGCTAATGCTATTGTAGGTTGTATTAATGGATAGTTTCCAAACTTGGTGAAGTAATAGTCCCGGTATATTCTGTGATGGTGAGGCCTCTTCTGGAGTCTTGCATTCGCTTCTGGACACCTCATTTTAGGAGAGAAATAGACAAGTTTGAGTGGGTTTGAGGATGAGACAGAAAACAAAATCTGTAGGAAAAGATATAGCGTCGGGGGATACTTGGTTTAGCAGTAGTTCGTATGCAAAAGCAGTATGGGATTGTCGAACATAAGGCAGGACTGTGATGCTGCAGCAAAGAAGGCAAATGACATCTCAGAAAAGAGATTCCCACCTAAAGATCGGGAACAACTTCTGTACTGGATGATGGACTTTGCATTTTTCGAGGTCTTTAAACAGAGGTTGGGTGGGCATTTCCCAGGAGAGCTTTAGTTCTGGGTTTGTGCTTAGCAAGGGGTTGGACTAGATGGCCTTCAAAGATCTCTTCCATCTCTAATAGCAGTTCTACCGCCTTTACTCCCTCACTCCGGGATTTGTAGTTTCCAGAGGAATTCTCTAACCATCTCCACTGAACTAGAGCCGGAGCTCGAGTTGGGAGAAAAAAAGAGCTCCAAAGACCTCTCTCCCCCGAACTACAAATCCCAGATTTTCCATAGAAGAGTGTTGTAGTTCAGTGGTTGCTTTTAAAGTGCTCCCTTCCCATTTTCCAGTCAACAAAATGGCCGAATTTTTTGAGCATTTTTTGTGCATTTTAACCTGTTCCCCTTTCCCCCTCTGTTTTGCTCTTTGCACATGCTCAGGAACACATTCTGAAGGCAGGTGCGGCTGCTCTAACATCAGCCAGATTCACACCTCTTTCTTGCTCAGCTCAAACTTCGTTTCTTATGTTATTTACTATTCCAACCCAACTTTGGAAGTCTATGTTTCGCCAGCCCTGCTTCGCACCCTCTCGATGCTGATGCTGCTAGACAAAACTCCAGCTAGCTGGAGGACGAGGAGGGAAAAAGTGGAATATGGGGAATAAAAAGAGTTTGTGAAAAAGAGCTTCTTTGTCAATTGAAGTACCACACTCTCACGCACGTTATCCTGGTCTGTACTCACTTTTTGTTCGCTTTTGTCGCCCCCCTCCCCTTGCAGGCCTACTTCCGACAGGGCGTCGCCCTCCAGTATTTGGGCCGCCATGCCGACGCGCTGGCCGCCTTTGCCTCCGGGTTGGCTCAGGACCCGAAGAGCCTCCAGCTGCTGGTCGGGATGGTGGAAGCCGCCATGAAGTCTCCCATGCGAGGTGAGTGCGAGGGAGCGTCCGCTCCGGGTTTGAGTCAGAACTTCTGTGGAGCTGCCCCAGCTCTCTGAACTCAACCCCTATTTCCCTATTTCTCTCCCACCCGCCCCCCTGCCATACACAAGGGGAATTGATTGACTTTCTCCTAGGATGGTCATTTTAAAGTTCGGACTATATGCTGGGAGCGGATTCACAGTGGCATTCTGCAGAAAATGTTTTCAGCCTTCCAAATTTTGTCTCTTTTTTTTTAACTCGTTAAAGCCTGCTTAAATTGATTTGGATTTTTTTTTTAAAAAAAACCTCCTTGAAATTAATTTATATTTTTTAAACTCGCGTGTATCTCGTCTGCTTAGAATCACAATTCTGTTAAGAAAAAGGTTCTTAATCCTTTCGCTTTGGTTGAACTGATGCGATTAAAGCGTGAACATTTTTCATGTTTCTCTGTGGGTGGTTTTGTTCCTCCTTCGGGCCTTTAATTTGTTTTCTGACCCTAAGGCGAAGCTGTCATGGGGTTTTATTAAACCAATAGCAGGATGCTGGGAATCCCAGTTTAACAAAACCAGTAGCAACTGCTGGGGAATGCTGGGCTTTGCAATCCAAAGATTCTCACCCTCTACCTTTTCCCCATGTGAGCTGAACCAAAACACAGCAGTACAAAGGCAACTCCCATTCACCTTGCCGCTCTGGTACTGCAGCTCCCATCATCCTTGGGTGTCCAGCATGCTGGGAGCTGCAGTCTTTAGACCTCCAGCAAGGATGATGTGATTCTTCGCAGTTTCTCCTTTTTCCTTCTGAGGAAAAAGCCTGCCCTACCGCTCCCATACTGCAGATCCCATGAGCCTTAGGGGTTAAGAGTGCTGGGAATTGCAGTCCATGCACCTCTAGAAAGGATGGTATGATTTTCGTCCTTGCTTTAAGGACAGTTTTTCCTCCTGAGCTGAACGGACGTCATGGCAATGCGAAGGTTTTCTGTCCGCGCTGCACCTCTCACCCAGCTGCACTACGTATCCCATTAGTCCCATGAGTTGGGAGTTGCAATCCAGAGACATCTGGAAAGATTACATTAAAATTAAAGGAGAAAAAGAAGTTAGAAAAATAAAAATAATAATAATAATAATAATAATTGTAAAGATATGGTAAAATATCAGATCTCTGTGAAATCTTGTATACTTTGTACTAAACAGTCAGAAATTGGTGATATTTTTAAAATTAATTTGGTAGGATCAATTTTTTTAAAAATACAGTTATAATGGAAGATGGAAAATGGAAGATAGAAAAGGGGTAAGGGCAGGTGGGATAATGAGAGGGAGGGACGAGGGAAGGTATGCTTGCATTTTGTTATTTAATAATGGTGACAGTAATGACTTAGTAATAATATTTATTGTATTTATGCATTGTTCAATACTAATATTTATAATAAATATATAATATTTTAATATATATAGTATTTACTATATTTAGTATAAATTTACTATAAATATTATTATTACTAAATCATTAATGCCACCATTAAAATGCAAACATACCTTGCTTCTTCCCTCCCTCTCATTATATTTTATATTTATTATGTATTATATTATTGTAATTATTTTATGCAATTATTGTGAAGACGGAAGCAAAGGGAACACGTGGAGGTATGCTTGGATTATGTTGTTTTAATTTAAAAAAACGATTAAGGAATATCAGAGCTCAGAAGCGTGCGGCGGTTCCGTTCCGGAGCAGCAGAGCGGTTGCCGGGGTTAGGGAACCCGCCTGACACTTGCGGGGGGTCACACTCTCTCAGCTTCAGGGGAGAAATCTCAGGTGGGAAAGCCTAGGAGAGGCAATCCGACGCGGGATGTTAATTTTTGCACGGGGAGAGAGGGAGGAAACCGGGCGGGGAAGGCAGGAGAGGAAATCCCGAGGAAGCGTCGCGGGAACAGGCAGCGTGAGGAGGGCGGGTGCCCGTCTGCGCTGCCCCCCGGGCGAAGCATGCCCGAGCGAGGACCCGGGAAGTGTGCCCAAGCGAGGCGCCGGCGGGGTGGTGGGGCCTTTACGCTTCCCACCTCCTCTCGAGGAGGCCGTGCTGTTGAAGGATGCTGGGCGCCGCAGCCCCGCAAGGCCCCCGGGAAGGCTGGGTGGGCTCCCGCCTCTGCGGGAAGGCTCGCCTCGACCCTCTCTCCTCCTCCTCCTCCTTTGCAGAATCCCTCGAGCCGACCTACCAGCAGCTGCAGAAGATGAAGCTGGACAAGAGCCCCTTCGTGGTGGTCTCCGTGGTGGGCCAGGAGCTGCTGACCGCCGGCCACCACGGGGCCTCGGTCGTCGTGCTGGAGGCGGCGCTCAAGATCGGCACCTGCAGCCTGAAGCTGCGCGGCTCCGTCTTCTCGGCCCTGAGCAGCGCCCACTGGTCCCTCGGCAACGCCGAGAAGAGCACCGGCTACATGCAGCAGGACTTGGACGTGGCCAAGACCCTAGGTCCGGCGCCGCCCCGCCCGTGGGGGAACTGCAGGTCCCCCAACCCCGGAAGAGAAAAACTCTTTTTTCTTTGCTCCCGGGTGCCGCTTAGCGGAGACGTGGGGGGGGGACTAGCCTCCACGATTCCCTCCCCGCCCTGGGTCACTTTTTAGGGCCAGGAGGGACCCTCGTTTGCCACAGGAAGTCAGTGCAGTTCACTTCCTGTTTTGGAAAAGAAGCCCTCTCCTGGGCCTTAATTGGCCTGGGGGCAAAAAGAAAAAAAAAGGGGGTGTGTGCGGACATGCCCCCCCCCACATGGCCGACGGAGGACGTTCGGGGCAAAAAAAATAAAATGGAATTTTTGGGGGAGGAGGGGCCATTTCTGGAAAAAAAAATATTAAAGCTGTTTTGAGCAAGAATTGGGAAAAAAATTCAAAAAAAATATGGGAAAATATTAATTATTTTTAGGAAAAAATGTGAAAAAAATGGAAAAATGTTTTGCAAAAAAACTGGGGGGAATTTATTTTGGGAAAAGAATGTTTTGAAAGAAATAAACTTTTTTTTAACTCTTGGGGCCCACAAAACCTTGTGATTTAGAGCTAAATGCTAAATGTTACTTGTGACTATCGTAATAGTTTATTCTATATGAAAGTCGCTCATTTATTCTGTGGAGTGATGCTTACTTTCCTATGGAACAAACAAATTACTTCCATACGGAGTAGGCAAATTACTTTTATGCAGAGCAGATAAGGGAATTACTTTTATACAGTAATTCTTTTAGACAGTTCTTTTTCATATGGTATAATTGCTTCTATTCTGTACTTTTATACAGATTATAAGAATGATCTTTGCACAGAATACAAGAATTACAGAATAAACAGATTTCTTCTATAGGGAATGTATGAATTACTTTTATGTAGAATAAGGGAATTACTTTTATACTGGGTAAATAAATTACTTTTATACAATAATTCTACTGTACAGTGCTTTTTCATACAGTATATGAACTTTTATATAGAATGTAAGAATTACATACAGAATAAGAGAATTACAGAATAAACAAATGTATTCTATAGAGAATATATGAGTTACTTTCGTGTAGAATAAGGGAATTACTTTTATACAGATCAGATGAATTACTTTTACAAGATAATTCTTTTATACAGTCCTTTTTCATACAGTATAATTGCTTCTATACTATATTCTTACATAGAATATAATAATTACCTTTTTAAACAGAGTAAAAGAACTACAGAGAAAATAAATATCTTCTATTCAGAATAAGTAAATTATGTAGAATAAGGGAATTACTTTTATACCGGGTAAATAGTTAGTAATTCTTTTATACAGTTATTTTTTATACAGTACTTTATAGAAGTACAGAATAAAAGGAGTTATTTTTATATGGAGTAAATGAGTTACTTTTATCGTTATATAGGGTAATTCTTTTATGCACTACTTTTTAGACACTGCAATTACTTTTGAAGAGTTCCTTTGTACTATAGTTCATTAAAAGACGGTAGTTCTTCCATACGATGGTTTTTTAACAGGGCACAACTCGTGTGGAGTACTTTTATAAAGAATAAAGGGGTTACCTTTGTACTGAATAAATGAATTTTGCACCGAATTTCGCACCGTTTTTTGCACTGAATTTTGCACCATTACTTTTGCATGGAATAAGCCAGTTGCTTTGACCGGGAGTGAACGCCTCCTTTTAAATTTTCCGGCTTGCTTCTTCCCCCCCCCCGCCGCCCCCCAGGTGACCAGATGGGCGAGTGTCGGGCCCACGGGAATTTGGGCTCCGCCTTCTTCTCCAAGGGCAATTACCGCGAAGCCCTAACGAACCACCGGCACCAGTTGATGCTGGCCATGAAGCTCAAGGACAGAGAGGTGAGTCCCTCCCCTCTGTTATGGGGGTTCGGGGTCTTTGGGGGGCATCGCGGGAGGGGACCCCCTTTTCCCCTCCTGAAAATCGTCTTCATGCGCTTCGGATGTGCGTTTCCTGAAATCCCAGCGGGTCAGATTGGATGACCTCTGACGGTCCCCTTCTGATGCTGCAATCATTATTTTTATTTTACTTTATCACTTTATTTTATTTTACTTGGTGTCACCTTTTAGAAGCTAAAAAATGAAGAGGATAATTAAACAAATCATTACATTGAAGCCGTGGGATTGAAGTTGGGGGAAGGAAAAATGAATCCGGCGGGGGGAAGAAATGAGAATCCGGGATCATCCTTTAAAACCGGTTGATCTAAATGTATTTGCGCATCTCTTTATTTATTTCCTTTGATTGTCTGAGCTCTTTCCGTAAGAGGGGTTGGAGCAGTTTAAGACGCAGAAGGCCGAGGAAATAAAAGTCAAAACGATAACGAGCAGAATCGTTTATCGCAGTCTACGCTGTATAACCGTACGCACATTAATCCACGTAGCGGAAACGCTAAGAAACCCCGTTGAGAAATTGCAATGAAAATTTATTTCATCCGCGGCTTTCCGTCTGCTTTCTTCTAAATACGCATTATTTATTTTGTGCTGAAATAAATCCGAAGTTTCTGCGACATTCCTCCCTGCCGCTTCCGCCCCTCTTTTTTTAGCTCTCTGTGCTGCAACCGGCTGAGACGGCGCTCCCCGTGGGAAACAGTGTTAATTCCAAGTTTGCACCTTTGTGAATAATTGAGCGTGTGCAGAGATTTTTCGGAGACTGGTTTTTCTTATTTCGGACGGGAAGAAACCCCGACGTGTTGGGGAAAGCTGGTCGGATTCTGGTCCGAACTTGAATAAGGCTCCTGTTTGGGTTGGCTCAACAGATTCTGGGGACGCGAGGAGAATGGACGAGAGGGAAAAGGAGAGGAGTGTGACGCTTTCAGTGTCTCCCCGTTGCCCGTTTTTTGGCTGCTCTTTAAAAAAGGTGCAGCCGTGGGAATTGCGCAGACCTTTCCAGATTGGATTGCAGCTCCTAGCATCCACCATCCAATTGGCTCTGTGGCAGGCGGATGGGAATTCCGGTTTGGGATTGGAGCAGGGCGAATGGGAATTGCCCACGGCTTCCACGATACCAGCTTGGGGGGGGAAAGGAAGAACCGTTTGCAAGCTCAGGGAGTAACCCTGTAGCTGTTGGACTGCGCTTCCCATCGTTCTAGGCTGCTGGCTCAGGAGTTGGCTTAGTGGGGTTGCCTGGGTCCAGTGGCCATTTTTAAGTTTTGCACTTCTCTGTTCAAAAGAGGCAGCCAGGGATCTGACTTTGAGATTTGTGTGTTTTTTTGGGGGGGCGCACGGTTGAAGAGCAAAGACCTCGAACCCCGGACGTGGTAGTACAAACAAAGAAAAAAGTAGCGTTCTCCGTTTAATCTTTCTGGGAAATTTGCAAAGAAAGAGAGAAGGACGGAGTCCCTCTTAGATGTTGGGGGGGGGGGGTTGTGGTTGTTTTTGTGTGCCTTTTGTGTGGCGGCCTTTGTCTGCCGGCCGGCGGAGCCAGATCCCCCCATTTCTCTCCCCGTCTCTGTCTCCGTATTATTTTCCATTTACGGCCCATCTGGGCACGTCATTAGCCGCCCCTCTCTCTCCCCCTCCGGCGGCGGCGGCGGCGGGACGGGGTCTCCGCTCTTGGGTTGCGGGAAAGCCGAGCCGGCTTCGGTTTCCTGGGGCTGCAACCGCAGGAAATTGCTCGGGCGCTGGGTGATGACATCACCCCGGCCCCCCTCGGGCCCCCTGTTTTCCTTGGCTCCCACCTTCCTTTGTGTTGGTGCAACACAGTGTTAGCAAAAGTTGCAACGGAGCTGGGGTGTGTGTCTGTGCCATTCTTTGTGTGTAACATCACAGATTATTAATACCATTATTATTGTTATTATTATTATTAATGAAAAGGTCGCAACAGGGGTGGTGTGTTTTCCACCCGAAACGGAGAGGAGGAGGAAGGAAAGAGGGGGGCGGATTTGGAGAAATGAGGTAATGGCTTTGTCTTGAGGCCGAGCCAAAAATTGCAAAGCAGCTGCGTTATGTGTGAGTCACAACCCTTGTTGCAAAGCCAGCGTTGAGTCACAATTTCGAATTAAAGCAAAGCGTCGTTACGGCAATACAGACGATTGGAATCGTGAGCGCTCCTGTTGTGGTTGTGGTTGTTCTGGATGGTCTTCGGGGTCCCTTCCGAGTCTCTTATTCTGTGATTAATAATAGTAATAACGAGGACGGACTTCGGTAATAGTTGCACAAGGTGAGAAACCCGCAAGGAGATTCGACAACTCCGGGACGCGGGTTCGGTCCCACGCTGTGCAAAATGGAGGACGGGGTCTCCTCTGAGTGGCAACTTTTTGTGACGCTGTGTGTGAGTTTCAGAGTTGCCAAGGGTTTAGAAAGGATCAAGGAGGAAAAGTTCACCACGGTGGCCCACCGGAAAAAGAGGATTTCGCTCGGAATCCGCTTTGGGTTTTAGTCCGAACTTTTGAAAGGGGCTTTCCAAGGTTTCTCTGGGTTTTACTCGGAAGTTAAAAGTAGCTACCCAAGTTTCTGAAGCTGTTTTTCTTTTCGGGGAGTAGACAGAAGTCAGTGCTCCTTGGATAGCTTATTTTGTGAAGTTTGGACTAAAACCCGAAGCGGATTCTGGGTTATTGCCTTTCCTGGCTTTAGTCTGAGCTTGAAAGGAGCAGCCTGAGGGGCTAAATGTTTTGGAGGGGTGATAAGAGTTTGGCACTTTGCCCCAAAATGATCAGATTCTCAGCGATTCACGCTCTGGTTTTTAGTCTGAACTTGAAAGCAGGTTCCCGATAGATTGAACCTGTTTTCTTCGGCTAGAATTCAATTTGCTGAGGATAGTTCCTTGTTAATGTTTGGACTAACACTCAGGCCAGATTCTGAGTGAATCTTGCTCCGTTTTTTAGTCTGAACTTGAAATGAGCTGCTGAACATCCTGACCCTGTTTTGGAGGGAGTAGAAAGGAGTGAGTTTATCTTGGATAGCTCCTTTTAAAAGTTGAGACTGAAACCCAAAGCAGATTCTGGATGAATCTCGCTCCGGTTTTTAGTCCGAACTTGGAATGAGGTACCAAAGAAGCTAACGTGCTGACCCTGTTTGGAAGGGAGTAGAAAGGAGTCAGCTCACCTTGGATAGCTCCTTTTAAAAGTTCAGGCTAAAACCCAAAGCAGATTCTGGATGGATCTCGCTCCGGTTTTTAGTCTGAACTTGAAATGGAGTCCTAAACTGCTAAACATGCTGACTTTATTTGGGATAGAGTGAAGAGGAGTCAATTCACCTTGGATTGGGCCTTTTAAAAGTTCAGACTAAAACCCAAAGTAGATTCTGGATGGATCTCGCTCCGGTTTTTAGTCTGAACTTGAAATGAGGTTACCAAAGAAGCTAACGAGCTGACCCTGTTTGGGAGGGAGTAGAAAGGAGTCAGTTCACCTGGGATAGCTCCTTTTAAAGTTCAGGCTAAAACCCAAAGCAGATTCTGGATGGATCTCGCTCCGGTTTTTAGTCTGAACTTGAAATGGAGTGTCAAACATGCGGAAACTTTTTTTTTTCTTTTTTGGGAGGGTGGATAGGAGCATTTTCTCTGGTTGGGTATTTCTGTGTCCGGACCAGGCTTTGAAGAGGGGAAGGTCAAACGAGCCAAATTGTTTAACTAACGAGAGAGAGGCGTTAATTTTCTCTGGGATTTTGCTGATTCGGAGAGCAACTGTTCCTCCTTTTTCCGTCGTGGACGGACGAAAGCTCAGCAGAGGATTTGTGCGAATCGTCCCGCGAGGGAGTTGGGTGTCGTTGCCGCCGTTGTCGAGCCTGAGCCGGACTACCGTTAAATACGGTTAAATACAACGTTAATTAAAAACGATAGAACCGTCTTAACGGGCCTGCGTCCTTTAATTGGACTTTTATCTTTTCTCAAAGTGTAGATTTAACGCATTTTAATATCCCAAACCGTTTGCAATTCCATTTCAGTTTCAAGCACTTTAATTATTCCAAATTGTTCACAATTCCATTTCAGTTTTAAGCATTCTAATATCCTGAACAGTCTGCAATTCCCGATGATAATAACGACCTTTACTTAAAACACCTTTTACACCAAAGAGCGGAACAACTACGTGTGTACAATCTCAGTTGTAATCGGTTTAATATTCTAATTAGTTGACATTTCAGCTTTAAGTATTTTAATATTCTGAATAGCTTGCAATTCCATTCCATATATATATATATGGAAATATATATATATATATATATAATTAATTTTCACTTCTTATATGTGTTTAGGTGAGAGCAAGCACTTGGTAGGAGTCTGAGCACTGGATTACAGAACCTGGAGACCCGGATTCAGTTCCCCTTTGCTGAAACCCACTGGGTGCCCTTGGATGGGTCACACTCTCTCAGCCCCAGAAAACACCAAGGCCATAAGTTGGAAATACTTTAAAGACACACAGCAACACCAATAAGTGGTTTAAACATTGGCCATTGGAAACCACCGAGTGATGCTGGGCAGGTCACACTCTCTCATTGGTCCCTTACTGGTCACACTCTCTCAGCCCCAGAGGAACCCCGTTTGATGGTTTCGTCTTAGGGTTGCCGTAAGTCGGAAATGACTCCGAGGCACAGAAAAGTAACGATAGATATGCGTTTAGCGGCGATGTTCCTTTTTGAAATTGAAAGCCACCTTGTGTTACAGATTGGGGGAAAGTCGGTATATCACTGATATCACCAATAAATTCACTAATTGCGTTGTGTAAAATTGCGGCAGTGATGGCGTTGCCTCAGAGTGACGGGACCGTGCTTTTGAGAAACAGGTAGTGGGTTGATTTTCACCACCGCGCTCGTTCGTGTTACACAAGAGTCGACCCGACTAGCAGCAAAACTCCGGAAGGCCAGACTTGGTTGTCGTCGTCCGCCCTCGTGCGAGGGTTCGCACGGGTAGGAAATATTGTCACGGGGAATCATAGAGCGCTACGAAGTCCTGGAAACCGGGGCAGCGGCATTTAGAGTTACAGCCCACACAGTTTAAAGGTCGGGCGGCAGGGACGACCTTTGAAATAGACCAAAATGGGGGCACTTTGGCCAAGGATGTTGGTTAAACTTAGGCCTTGGAGGCTTAGACTCTTAAGCTGAACTCTAGCTCTCCTTTCTTAATCCAGTTTAAATCTGAATAACCCAAAATAATTTCAGAACTTTGCACAGGTAACCCACCGTCATGAAAAAAAAAGTAACAACGGAGTTTATTTGGAATTAGCAAGCAACACAAGAGTGACTAAGACAGGTGTGCCGTGCTGCAGCAAGCAAGGCGAATGCTATTTTGTTGTTGTGTGCCTTTAAGTTGGTTCTGATTTACAGTGACCCTAAGGTGAACCTACAAATTCAGAGGCACACAAGAATGATTGCTGGAAGTTGTGAATGACACATCATCCCCACCAGATCCCGAAATTTCCCAGATATTCCTAATTTTTACATAATTTTCATCCTGAGAACTTGCAGAGGGCTCTTCATCTTATCTTGTCTGTTCTCATAACACATTCCCATTAGTTTCACATCTGCACCTTAAATACTGAAGATCAGCTATTCCCAGATCACCTCTTTTGGCATCTTTTGAACCCGTATCCGGATACAAGCCTCAAAAAACACTTAGCAATTGATAGATTGTTCCAAACACTAATTAGCAACGGATACATTGTAGCACTGGCAATCTCCATTCTCTTTTCATCTACTGTCCAGACTAAGCATTTTCTCCCAGTTAGCATGACAGGAGCTGAGCCTTCCTTTAAAGTCTGGAGCAAAAACCGGGGCAGATAATTTTGACTGACTGATTGACGTAGCTAGATTTGAGGGACGGAAGTAGAATCCACCAGCCCCTGTTGAAGTAATGTTTAATTAAACATGTTTAAATGATCAGATTAGTTAGCCGTGCCGTTTTAAACTGAATTGTTCTAATTGTTCATTATCTTTTAATTACATTTTTTAAAAAGCACAGTTTTAAATTTTTTAAATCTTTTATTTATTTTAATTTCCTGGGTAGAGGAGACCAAATGCATGAATGGAAGATCAGTTTTTGCAAGTAAAGCCGTTCAGGGTTTGGGGAGGGAGAAAATCCAGCATAAATAATATATAATATAAATTATATTATATGTTTTAGCTTGCATGAATGGAAACCTAATTTCCAAGGGAAAGGAAGGGAGCCATTAGCCATGCTGACTGGAAGGATGGTGGATTTTTTTTAGTAGCCATTCAAAAATGTCATTTTCCCCGCCAAACTTTGACTAAGAAGTGGCTGGTTTAGGCTCAGCGTCCATGTTCTCTGAAGTGTGATGCTGCAGCAAACAAGGCCAATGCAATTTTATTCCTGTTGTTCTGTGACTTAGAATCATAGACTCGTGTTCTCTGAAGTGTGATGCTGCAGCAAACAAGGCCAATGCTATTTTGTTGTAGTTCTGTGCCTTAAAGTTGTTTCTGACTTATGGTGATGCTAAGGTGACCTTATCATGGGGTTTTCTGGGACTGAGATTGTGTGATGCGCCAAAGTTGGGTTTCTATGGCCGAATGGCAAGTGGGAAATCGAACCCTGGTCTCTAGGATCATATATATATATAAGATATAGATGGAGAGATGGAGATGATGGAGATGGAATTAGATAGAGATGATGGGGATGGAGACTGAGCTGGAGAGAGATGGAGATGATGGAGATGAGATGATGGAGATGGAGAGAGAGGGAGATAGAGATTAGCTGATGATGGAGATGGGATGATGGAGTTTGAGATAGGCAGAGATGATGGAGAAGGAGGTGATGGAGACAATGGAGACGGGATGATGGAGATGGAAAAAGAGGGAGAGGGAGGTGATGGAGATGGAGATGAGCTGATGATGGAGATGGGATGATGGAGGTAGGGAGAGGGAGAGGGAGATGATGGAGATGGAGATATGATGATGATGGAGGTGGAGATGGAGATGAGATGTTGGAGATGGATAGGGGGGAGATGATGGAGGTGATTGAGATAATGGGGATGGAGCGGGATGGAGATGGATGGAGGAGATGATGGAGATGGAAATGATGGAGACAGAGGTGGAGATGATGGAGATAGAGATGATGGAGATAGACGGAGGTGGAGATTTGTTCTTTGCTGCCTCAGAGGAAAAGACCAGCTCTGATGTCTTTAGGTTTCAGGGGGGTAGGTTTTGGTAGAGCATTAGAAGGAACTTCTTAGTGGGAAGAGCGGTTGGGCAGTGGGACCAAGGGCTTGAGAGAGATGGTGGGGCCTCCTCTCCTCCCATGGATGTCCTCAAAGAGAAGCCCAACCGCCAGCGGCTGGAGGCATCCGACAACCTCTGGAGGCCCTGCCCCGGCTCCCTCCCGGGTTCTTTGATCTTCTCCGGGGGCATTTTGCCTCTGGCGTCCCCGGGAGCGGCTCCTGGCCCGCCTCCAAAGGCGCGGTGCCGGCTGGCGGCTCCTGAGAGGGGGGTCCCCCGCCGGGCGTGGTGGGGACTCGTTTGGTGACTCGTCTGCCTGGGCAGCTTCCTTATTTAGTCCTGGACTTTGCAGGCTCGTTCTGCAAATGCTTTGGGCTAAGGAGCAAAGGGAGCTGTAGAGCCTGGGGGCTTGGGAGGGGCTCCCGGGGGCCATCTAGCCCAACCCCAGCAACTAAAGTGCTCCCGCGGGGTGCCCACCCACCCTCTCTTCAAAGACCCCCAGGGAGGAGACCTCGTTGTCCTCCGAGGGAGTCCGTATTCCACTCTCCAACGGCCCTTGGAGCAAAAGCAGTCTGCGTGAGGTTTAGGCGGGGTCTCTTTTCTTGACCTTTGCATCCGTTGCCTAGCCTCTGGAGCAGCAGAAAACGAGCTGGCTCCGTCTTCTACCCCACGGTGGCCCCCTCAGGAAAGCCCGGGTAGCAAGCGTCCTCTCTCATTCTCTCTCAGCCTCAGAGGTAAGCAAAGGAGAGGCAGTGTGGTGTAACGGTCTGAGCTTTGGGAGTCCCCACTTGAAGGCAGAGACCTTGGGTAGCCTTGGGCAAGTCATACTCTCTCAGCCTCAGCAGGGGAAAGGCAGCAGAGCCCAAGAAATCTGCCCAAGAAAACCCCATGATAGTTTGACAATTAGGGTTGTGAAGAACGTGAAGGCCCTTAGCAACATCTCGCTATTCTTATTGATTATTGATTATACTAGTGATGATTGCTGGTGGTTGTTTGTTTGTGCGGGCCAGAGAAAGCGGCACACACAGACACACACACACAGCCCAGATGTTAGGCCGGTCATGAAGAAAAAGGATATCAACAGGGCTAGCAGAATAAAATGCTTCCCATTAATTGGTTTTTCTTTTGCGTTATAGTTTGTGTGTGTGTGTGGTTTGTAATTCCTTTCTGTTTTAGTTACAGTAGTTATAGCTTGGTTACAGTAGTTAGGTTGTGTTTAGTGTTTTACTGTTATGCCTTAGTAATGTCTTACTAGTTATTTAGCTATTTATTTACTTAGTTACTTACTTATTAGTTGCCAAGTTACTAGTTACTTGGTTATTAGTTACTAAATTACTAACTTAGTAATAGTGCTGGAGAGGAAGCAGCACACACACAGCCCAGATGTTAGGCAGGTCATGAAGAAAAAGGTATTAACAGGGATGCGAGAATAAAATGCTTCCTATTAATTGGTTTTTCTTTGCATTATAGTTTATATGTGTGTGGGGGGTTCATAATTCTTTGGTGTTTTAGTTAGTTATAGTTTGGTTACAGTAGTTAGCTTGTGTTTAGTGTTTTATTGTTACGTCTTACTAATGTGTGTCTTACTTACTTACTTATTTACTAGTTACTAAGTTACTAGTTACTTAGTTACCAGCTAGTAAGTTACTAGGCATTCTTTGCCATGGACTTCCCATAAATTACTCTTTAGAAACTTATTAGAAACTTATTAATAAGTGTCTTAGTAAGTTACTAAGTACTCAGTTATATAGTAACTTAGTTACTTAGATAGTAACTTAGTTACTAATTATGTAACTAGTTAATTAGCTCATATGTCTTAGTTCAGTTTACTTTAGTTGAATTTTAGCTTTAGTTATCCAAGTATATTATTGGTGTACAGCCTTTCTTTCTGGTGTTAAAATTACATTAAAATTAAAATAAATATGAATTTAAAAAAAAGAAGTATATTAAGCCTATCAGGCAAACAGAGGTGTTATTTGTCTACTTCTACACACAAAAAACCTGTAAGCAATAAGGAGGATAAAACTCTACTTATTAGTTGCTTTTTCTTTTTCATTACAGTGTGGGATGGGGAGGTTCATAATTCCTTTTTGTTTTTAGTTACAGTAATTAGGTTGTGTTTGTGGTTACAGTTTAATATCTTACTCTTTTGTTTTAGCTCAGTTCCATTTAGTTTAGATCGGTTTTAGCTTTAGTTATACATGGATATTCTCTCTGTTTGGTCTTTTTTCTTTTCTTTCTGGCATTGTGAACGTGTTGGTAATATTAAAATTAACAAATATGATTTTAAAAAAATGTATATTAATGTGACCAAGCCTATCGGGCAAACAGAGGCATTATTTCTTTGTTTCCATACAAACCCCCCCAAGAAATAGCCCATCGAAAGGAGCAATTCTTAATCTGCCGTTATGGAAATGTTAATGAGCTTTTGCAATTAAAATAAAAGGAATGGAAGGAAGACAGACAGGCGGACAGACGGACGGCTTTCCATTGATCTCGTCTCAACGACCGCGGATCTTTTGCTCATGATAGATATTTTCTGTTCAAACTCTCATTACGGTATCTCAAAGCTGAATGCTAATTTCAGCTACTAAGCCCGCTATAACAACTGCAGCACCAACCTTCCCATCAATTAATCGATCAATTAATTAAAATTAGCAAGGAATATTATGCCGTGGTTCAGTATTTGGTTATTGTTATTATTATGTTAAATTTTTATGGGGCCATTCCAATAAAATTATTACAATAGCAACATGCGCTCGTACCTATATTTCTCTTTTCTGCAAATCCAGAGACCCCTCGATGAGCAACTTTAAATAAATATTTGATGTGCTTTCGGGTTTTAAATCTCGAGTGTAAATCGTGTTGGTCCGAAAAGATATTTAAAGGGGGTCTGTGCTAAAAAAAAATATTAAGAACAGCTGATCTAAACTATGGGTTGAACGATGATTGAAAGGGTGCGCAGATGTGTGCTGCAAGATGGCCTCCTTCGTGTCTTTGTCTGTGCGTCTCCTTTGGATAACAATAATTCCCTGTTATTATTATTGCTATATTATTTTGCCTTGTCTGCTTTAGATAACGATAATTGCCTGTTGTTGCTATTATTACTGTATTATTTTGCCTTGTCTCTATGAGAAAGCAAGGGAGCGGAGCTGTGTCTAGCCGGTCGACCTTCTCTATTTTCTCTTTCTCTCGCTCTTTCCTCCCCGTGGATCAGGCGGCCTCTTCTGCCCTGAGCAGCCTCGGCCACGTCTACACGGCCATCGGTGACTACCCCAACGCCCTGGCGAGCCACAAACAGTGCGTCCTCCTGGCCAAGCAAGGCAAGGACGAGCTCTCCGAGGCCCGCGAGCTGGGCAACATGGGCGCCGTCTACATCGCCATGGGCGACTTTGAGAACGCCGTCCAGTGCCACGAGCAACACTTGGCCCTGGCCAAGGCCCTGGGCAACCGGCGGGAGGAGGCCCGGGCCTACAGCAACCTGGGCAGTGCCTACCACTACCGCCGCAACTTTGACAAGGCCATGTCGTACCACAACCACGTCCTGGAGTTGGCCCGCGAGCTGGAGGAGAAGCCCATTGAGATGCGGGCCTATGCAGGCCTCGGGCATGCTGCCCGCTGCATGCACGACTTGGAGAGGGCCAAGCAGTACCACCAGGAGCAGCTCAGCATCGCGCAGAGCCTCCAAGACCGGGCTGCTGAAGGGCGCGCCTCCTCCAACCTCGGTAAGTGGGTCCACGTATAAAAATGTGTAGACAGTCTGTAAGTGCTTAGAAAGGAAAAAGCAGAACTACGCAATGTTTTTTTTCCTTTGATCTTCTCCGAAAAGAAAAACTGTGTTCAACCTGGAGAAAATGCAGTCCAATCTTTGTCCAGTACCTGCAACTTTTCCACATATTCCCCAATCCGATCTGTATTCAGAGTTATTAACTTACAGAGGTTGGGTTCCTGAGGGAAATACACTGCCTTCCTCCTTGCTGATAGGCCTCGTCTCCACAGCAACCAGCCAGGCCCAAGAGCTCTCTGGCTGAGAATTCTAAAGGCGCCTCCCTGAACCACAGATCACAGGATTCCGTAGAATCTTCTTACGCAGCCAATCATACGAGGTCTTTGCCTGACACAGAAAAACAAACTATATATTAGATTATTTTTAAAGAAAACCTGAACAAACTTTCTTTTCCGGTGCAGGGATCATCCACCAGATGAAGGGTGACTACGAGACGGCGTTGAAGCTCCACAAGGCCCACCTCTCCATCGCGCAGGAGCTGAACGACTATGCCGCGCAGGGCCGGGCCTACGGCAACATGGGGAACGCCTACAATGCCCTGGGCCTCTTCGACCAGGCGGTCAAGTACCACCGCCAGGAGCTCCAGATCTCCATGGAGGTGAATGACCGGGCCTCGCAGGCCTCCACCCACGGTAACTTGGCCGTGGCGTACCAAGCCCTGGGGGCCCACGACCGGGCCCTGCAGCACTACCAAAACCACCTGAACATTGCCCGGGAGCTGCGGGACGTCCAAAGCGAGGCTCGGGCCTTGAGCAACCTGGGTAGCTTCCACTGTTCTCGTGGCGAGTTTGCCCAGGCGGCCCCGTACTACGAGCTCTATTTGCAGCTCTCTCCGGACCTCCAGGACATGGAGGGTGAGGGGAAGGTGTGCCACAACCTTGGCTATGCCCACTACTGCTTGGGCAACTACCAGGAGGCCGTCAAATACTATGAGCAGGACCTGGCGCTGGCGAAGGACTTGCACGACAAGCTGAGCCAGGCCAAGGCCTACTGCAACCTGGGCTTGGCCTTCAAGGCCTTGGGCAACTACGCCAAGGCCGAGGAGTGCCAGAAGTATCTCCTGTCACTAGCCCAGTCCCTCGGCAACGTCCAGGCCAAGTTCCGAGCCCTGGGCAACCTGGGGGATGTGGCCATCTGCAAGAAGGACATCAATGGGGCCATCAAGTTCTACGAGCAGCAGCTGGCCCTGGCCCACCAGGGCAGTGACCGGAAGCTCGAGGCCAGCGCCTACGCCGCCTTAGGCTCGGCCTACCGGACGCTGCAGAAGTTTGACAAGGCCCTGGGCTACCACACACAGGAGCTGGAGGTCTACCAGGAGCTGGGGGAGGTGGCCGGGGAGTGCCGGGCACACGGGCACCTGGCTGCCGTCTACATGGCCCTGGGCAAGTACACCATGGCCTTCAAGTGCTACGAGGAGCAGCTGGAGCTGGGCCGGCGGCTGAAGGACCCCGGGGTGGAGGCCCAGGTCTATGGCAACATGGGCATCACGAAGATGAACGTCAATGCCATGGAGGAGGCCATCGGCTACTTCGAGCAGCAGCTGGCCACCTTGCAGCAGCTGAGCGGGAGCGAGGCCGTCCTGGACCGGGGGCGGGCCTTCGGCAACCTAGGGGACTGCTACGAGGCGTTGGGCGACTACGAGGAGGCCGTCAAGTACTACGAGCAGTACCTCTCGGTGGCCCAGAGCCTCAACCGGATGCAGGACCAGGTGAAGGCCTACCGAGGGCTGGGCAATGCCCACAGGTAAGGGGGTGGCGTGTGGGACGGTGCACGGGGGCAGATTGGAGGGCAGGAACGAGGCGCAAGAGGGGTCGCTGGGTAGAAGGTGTAGCTTCCAATGGAGTGGAAGCCTTGGGAGAAGGTCCCACCAGTCAGAGTAGGTTATGGCCGCCCTCCCTGTTGGGAACTATTCATTTTGTTACAGAGGATCTGAGAGAGGTGAGTAGTGAATCTTGGTGCTTTTACACCTTCTGCAAAAATAGATCAGAAATTTGCCCCCCAAATGTTCTCTAGGTGGGCATCATCTCTACCATGGTTTTAGCCCACTGTGCCCCAATTTTGGCCTTTTTTTTTAAACAACAACAACAACAACACAAAAACGGGCTATCTTGGGCCTAAATTGGCCCTTCTCTTTCCAAAAAATGAAGTGGAAATGTCCTCCACAACCCTTGGAGAGTATTTTGGAGCTCCCCAAAGGAAAATTTTGCATTTCTTTCTTCATTTTCCAAAATAATTGAAGCTGAAAGAGGGTGATGCCCAGAAAGCTCACTGGGTTCTTGTTAGTGTGCACATAACTCAAGGCCACGCGCACTTACGTCGCGTTATGGCTGGGACATAACGAGGCACAGATTGAGCCACCCTTATCTGAAACTCTAGAGACCGGAAGTGCTTTGGATTTCGTCTTTTTTCCTCAAATTTTGGCGTACCTGTGCTTGCACATACGTACGTCTTGCAAATGGGCCTGAAATCTAAATGCAAAATCCCTTTATGTTTCATGTATGCATAGCCTGAACATAATTTTCATACCACGTTTTTAATAATTTTGTGCACGAAAGCAAGTTTGTTCACCCTGGATCGCCAGAAAGGAAAGGTCGCACTATCTCAGCCGCTTTGGAGGGTTTCTGATTTCTGATAAGGAATGCTCCTGTTTATTTAAAGCTCCCCATCCAAAATCTCCATTCAAAAGCTTGGGAGATAGCAAACCCTCAGTGGCGGGGGAGGCAGTTCTGCAGCTGTTGAGAGGGAGAAAGGGGACTTGGATGCAGGGGCTCCCCCCATCCCCACTCCCGTTTTTTATATGATAGAATCATAGAGTTGCAAGAGACCCCCAGAGGCCATCCAGTCCAACCCCATTCCTGCCATACAGGAAGACAGCATCCACACCCTCCTTTGGACAGGTGGCTGTCCAGCCTTTGCTTAAAAACCTCCAAAGAAACAGACTCCACCGTACTCCATGGAGGCAGCATATTCCACTGCCGGACAGCTCTGACCACCAGGAAGTTCTTCCCGAGGTTCAAGTGGAATCTCCTTTCCTGCCGCTTGAATCCATTGCTCCTTGTCCTGGTCTCTGGAGTGGCAGAGAACAAGCCCACTCCCTCCCCAAAATGACATCCCTTTAAATATTTAAACATGGCTCTCCTGTCCCCTCTTAACTTCCTCTTCTGCAGACTAAACATCCCCAGCTCCCTAAGCCTCTCCTCTGAGGGCTTCATGGCTTCCTGACCCTCCACCCTTTCGGTCACCCCCTTCTGGAAACGTTCTAGCTTGTCCATTTCCTCCTTGAATTGAGGTGCCCAGAATTGGATACAGGATTATTCCAGATGAGGTCTAACCAGTGCAGAATAGAGTGGTATTGTTACCTCCCTTGATCTGGACGCCATACTCCTATTGATGCAACCAAGAATTGCATTGGCTTTCTTGGCTGCTGCCTTACACTGCTGGCTCATGCTCAGCTTGTGGTCCACCAAGACCCCCAGATCCCTTTCACACATAGTGCTATCCAGCCACGTGTCTCCCATCCTATATTTTTGTGTTCCCTTTTTTCTGCCTAAGTGCAGAACCTAACATTTCTCTCTGAACTCATTTTGTTAGTCTTGGCTCAGCTCTCCAACCTGCCAAGGTCATTTTGAATCCTGATCCTGTCCTCTGGGGTATCAGCAACCCCATAGGGATAGAGGAGCTCTGGGAAAAGTATCAGTGGTGTGCTCTGTTTCTTCTCCAGGGCCATGGGGAGTTTGCAGCAGGCCCTGGTCTGCTTTGAGAAGCGGCTGGTCGTGGCGTACGAGTTGGGGGAGTCCTCGGACAAAGCCCAGGCCTACGGGGAGCTGGGCAACGTGCACAGCCAGCTGGGCAACTACGAGCAGGCGATCTCCTGCCTGGAGCGCCAGCTGGGTATCGCCCGGGAGATGAAGGACCAGGCCCTGGAAGGGAGCGCGGCCTGCGGCCTGGGCAGCGTCTACCAGCAGATGGCTGAGTACGACACGGCCCTCCAGTACCACCAGCTGGACCTCCAGATCGCTGAGGAGACCAACAACCCGGCCTGCCAGGGGAGGGCCTACGGCAACCTGGGCCTGACTTACGAGTCTCTGGGCACCTACGAGAGAGCCGTGGTCTACCAGGAGCAGCACCTGAGCATTGCCGCCCAGATGAATGACCTGGTGGCCAAGACGGCCTCCTACAGCAGCCTCGGGAGAACCCACCACGCCCTCCAGAACTACTCCCAGGCGGTCATGTACCTCCAGGAGGGTGAGTGGCGGGCCACGGGGCACGGAGGGAAGGTCCCGCCCACTGGGGTAGGTCATGGCAGGTCATATTCCCGTTCTGGGTAGGTCGTGGTAGGGCATATTCCCGTTTTGGATAGGTCATGGCAGGGCGTATTCCCGTTTTGGATAGGTCGTGGCAGGGCATATTCCCGTTTTGGATAGGTCGTGGCAGGGCGTATTCCCGTTTTGGATAGGTCGTGGCAGGGCATATTCCCGTTTTGGATAGGTCGTGGCAGGGCGTATTCCCGTTTTGGATAGGTCGTGGCAGGGCGCATTGCCGTTTTGGATAGGTCGTGGCAGGGGTATTCCAGTTTTGGATAGGTCGTGGCGGGGCGTATTCCCGTTTTGGATAGGTCGTGGCAGGGCGTATTCCCGTTTTGGGGCCATTGCCCATTTATTTTGTTAAGGAGGACATGGGAGAGGGGAACGGTGACTCGTAGTGGATTCAGACACCCTCTGGATAAATCCAGCTGGTTAGTAGGTTAGGTTGTGGCAGGTCCCCCTGTTTGCGATTAATTTTCGTTTAGTTTATTAAGGACAACATGGGAGAGGCAAGTGGAGAATTGTGGCAGATTCAGACTCTCTCCAGAGGAATTTTTATATATTTAGTGGTTTAATATTCAACATTAAATATTGAATATATTTTAGTATTTAATATTGCACATTGAGCATTATATATATTTTTAATATTTAATATTTAGTACTGAATATTAACTACTGATTGTTGAATTTTAAATGTTGGTATTCGATATTGAGTATTGATGTGTCATTTTTAATTGATATGTTATATTGTTAAAATTACATATCAGTATTTAATATTTGATGTTGTGTATCAGTTATGTAATATCACATAATACTGAATATTAAATATTGATATCTAACTTTAACCAAAAAGTTATATTTTAATCTTAAATATTGATGTGTAATATTTAAAATTATATTGAATATTAAACACACAACTTTAATATTATACTATTACAATATACTGAATATTTAAGTGTTATCTATTAAATATTTTAATATTAAATATTGATGTGTAATACTTTAATGTTAAATATTGATGTGTAATATTTTAATATTAAATATTGATGTGTAATATTTTAATATTAAATATTGACATGTAATATTTAATATTAAATGTTGTTGTATAAGCTCAACTATTATGTGTGGTATTTTAATATAATGCTAATGTTAATATTAGTTAATAAAAGAGTGTCATTTATTTATTCAGTCTAAAACAAAATTAATTAAATTAAAATTAAAATTAAAATTAATTTAATCTAAAATAAATAAGTGCATCAACTATATCGTAAAACTCTAGCTTTTATTTTTGCATCTGAGGCAACGTACACAGAAAAGAACAGAAAAAAATTAAAACTATTCCGGGTTTTAAAACCCTGAATTAATTTCAACGAGATAAAAACAAATCACAACTACCAAGCTGAAAGAACTTCATTTTTAATTTATTTTTATGATAATAACAGTAATAAAAAAAATCATTCCTTAGAAATAATATGCAAGTTACGTATTTAAATGCATTATTTTACAAAATAAAAAAGCATGAGAACACTATCGTTGGCTCAAAGAAGTTGGAAGGGTTACAACAATTAAGAGGCAAGGGGAGGGACACCGGAGGGTAGACCAAGTCCCAAAGGCGGTAATAGAAAGCCGTGTTTCGATTTGGGACGGGAGGAAATCCCTGTCATTCCCCATCAGTCCTCCAGGGGGAGCGTTTCCACAACTGGGGTGCCGCTGCTGAGAAGGCCCTGCTCCCATGTCCCCCCACAGCGCGAGCCCCCCGTTGGCAGGGTGTGGAGTACGGCCAGGCCCTATTACGTCTGCCCTTCAGATCCTGGAGGAGATCCCGTGCCTCCTCCGCAGCCGTGGCAGTGGGGCTCTTGGGCACCTGCTGCTCATGACCTGGCCTGCCTGGCAGGGGTGGGGAGGCTGGGAGGGGAAGGAAAGCTTTGCACTGGCCCCAAGAGCCTTCCCACATGCTGTGGGGCCACCACCGTGTCGGCTGCGGTGAGCCCAGGTTGGGCCCTTTCTTCCTGGCATTGCACGGGCTGAAGGTGACCCCGCTGCTTCCTCCCTCAGGGCTGAGGCTGGCGGAGCAGCTCGGGCGCAGGGAGGACGAGGCCAGGATCCGGCACGGCTTGGGTCTCTCGCTCTGGGCCAGCGGGAACCTAGAGGAGGCTCAGCATCAGGTGAGCAACAGAGGAGGAGGAAGAGGAAGAGAAGAGAAGGGGGAGGAAGAAGGCGGAGGAAGAGAGTAGGGGATGGAGATGAGGAGGAGAGGAAGAGGTAGAGATGAGGAAGAGGAGAGAGAGAACAGAAGGAGAAAGAAGAGAAAGAGGAGGAGGAGGGTGAAGAGGAGGAGAAGAAGGAGAATGAAGAAGAAAAGAAGAGGGGGAAGAAGAGAAGAGAGACATGGAGAAAGAGAGGGGAAGGGAGATAAGAGAAAGAAGGGGATTAAGATGAGGAGGGGAGGATGAAGAGGAAAACTGGGAGAAGAAGAAAGAAGAGGAACAGAAAAAGAGGAAGAAGAAGAACAGGAAGAGGAGAGAAGATAAGGAAGAGAGGAAAGGGGGAAGAGCAGGAAGAGCAGGAAGAGAAGGAAGCGAGGGGGAAGAGAGGAGAGGATGAAGATGAGGAGGGGAGGAAGGGATAAATATAAGGAAGAGGAGAGAGAGAAGAGAAGAGAAGAGAAGGAGGGAGAAGAGAAAGAGAAGGAGAGTGAAGAAGAGAAGAAGAGGGGAGGAAGACAAGGGAGATATAGAGAAAGAAAGAGGAAGGGAACAGGATGAAGAGAGAAGGAGATGAAGATGAGGAGGGCGGGGGGAGGATGAAGAGTAGGACGAGGAGAAGGAGGACAAAAAGAAGGGGGGAAGAGCAGAGAAAGAGGAAGAAGAAGAACAGAAGGAGAAGAGAAGATGAGGAAGAGAGGAAAGGGGAGAAGAGCAGGAAGGGATGAAGGGAGAAGAGGGAAGAGGAAAGGAGAGGAGGAGAAGGAGGAGGAAGAGAGAAGCAGGGAAAGAAAAGGAGGAAGAAGGAGGAGAAGGATGAAGAGGAGAAGAAAGAGAGGAGGATGAAGACAAGAGGAGAAGACAAGGGGAGGAGGAGGAAGAAGAGAAGGGAGATATGGAAAAGGGGAAGGGAAACAGATGAGGGGAGAAAGATGAGGAGAGGGGGAGGAAAAGGAAGACTAGGAGAAGGAGAAGAGGAGGAAGGGCAGAGGAGCAAAGAGAAAGAAGAAAAACAACAAGAGGAGGAGGAGAGAAAATAGGAGGAGGAAGAGAGGAGAGGGAGAAGAGAAAAGGAAGGAGAATGAAGAGAAGGAGGAGAAAGGAGAGAAGAGAAATAGGGAGAAAGGGAAAGGGGAAGAAGAGGAGAGGAGGGGATGAAGAGAAGGGGGAGGAGGGAAGGAAGGAGAAGAAGGAGAAGAGGAAGGAAAGAGGAGCAGAGGAGGAGGAGGAGGAAGAAGAACAAGTGGAGGAGGAGAGAAGAGGAAGGGGGAGAGGGGAGAACAGGAAGAGAAGGAGAGGAAAGGAGGAAGTAGAAGAGAAGACGAAGAAGAGGAGGAGGGAGGGAAGGAGAGGAGATGGAGCAGGAGGAGGAGGAAGAAGAGAGGAAGAAGAGGAGACTACGAAGAACAAGAATAGAAGGAAAAAGAAGGAGAGAAGGAAGGGACAAGTAGGAGGGGTGGAAGGAGGAAGATATGAGGAAGAAGATGGACAAGAGGAGGAGGAGAAAACAGAGGACGGAAAGAGTGGCCAGAATTAGCGTGGCAGGAATAGAGTCAAGCCCTTCTTCAAACTGAGGGCGGTGGGTTATCTTGTAAGATCTCTTAGCCTTCTTCCCTCGTCTGTGGGGCACTGGCTCACCTGCCTCTTTGCTTATACACTGTGGTGGGGCCATGTTCCCAAAAGAGAAGATGAACATTCACAGGATGACCGGCTTTCTCTCCCTTGTGCCCCCAATTTCTCCGCCCCACAGCTCTACCGGGCGTCCGCCCTCTTTGAGAGCATCCGGCACGAAGTCCGACTCAGCACGGATTACAAACTCTCCCTCTTCGACCTGCAGACTTCGTGCTACCAAGCTCTCCAGCGGGTACTGGTCAGTCTAGGTAAGAAACGGTTGTTCATTTTGGCAACCTCTGTGTGTGTGTGTGTGTGTGTGTATGTGTGTTTGTGTGTGTGTGTGTTTAGAAATTTCCTCCCATTTCCACCATTTGCGGGAGAGTATTGATGCCTTTTTTAGCCGCATGGAAGGAAAAAGTTGAGCTTGCATTTTGCTAATCTCTGCTGGGGCTGTGTGGGGCTTGGGGCTGATTCTTCACCCCAGTGTGGTCTCCCAAAAAGGGGGTGCTGCCTTTTTTCAGACTATCTTGCTGGACAGGGGACACTTCCTCCCTCGTCAGACTCCCCGAATGCCACCCAGTGCACAATCTGATTATGTGTGCGTGCCGATGTTTTTGTCCTCTCCCAGGACACCACGATGAAGCCCTCGCGGTGGCTGAGAGGGGGCGCACGAGAGCCTTCGCGGACCTCCTGGTCGAGCGCCAGACGGGGCAGCAGCAGGATCTTGACCCTTACTCCCCCGTGACGGTGGACCAAGTCCTGGAGACGGTGAACGGTCAGCGCGGGCTGGTCCTCTACTACTCCCTGGCCGCTGGGTACCTCTACAGCTGGCTGTTGGCCCCTGGGGCAGGTAGGTCATTGGCAAAAAATTTGGGGGGCATGACACCGTGTGGGAGGGGGCCTGAGCGTCATCCTGTGGCTGGAGAAAAGGATCATCTGCCGGCCCACGTTTTCATTCTACTGAAGACTTCTTTCTTCATCGTTTACACGGAAGAGGGTTTCCTGTATGGCTTGACAGTGGTGGCCAGCGATTTCCATTGTCAGTGAACGAGGAACATCTAGTGAATTTTAAATGGTTTTAACCTCTTTGTTCTTTCTAGGAATTTCTATGTCTTCCAGTACAATTTTGTGGTAAACTTCTGGCAGACATGGGCCATAGAGTCACGCTGGAGGACCTAGCAATGCCTAGAAAAGTGTTTTCTCTAGGAATCTGTTGTGTGACTCTATAGTATACTTCCAGCAAAACCAGACTATAGAGTCACATTGGAGGACCTAGAGATTCCTACAGAGAACATATTTTTTTCCATTGCAGGAACAAATAAAGAGGTTTTTTTTGTTAATAAATAGAATAACTATGAATAATCAAATCTGTGAGCTTTGAACCCACAAAAACAGAAGGTCCACTGTATTCCGTTTTTTGTATTTTTTTTTTAAAAAAATGCATACAGCCTTAACAGAATTAAAGATTCCGATAGCAGAGAAGTGTTGTGGCATTACAAGAGGAAGTTTAAGTGATGTTTGCAATTCTACACTTCAACAACACAGACAGTACATTGCTGTACAGGGATGACAATCTGAGTGCCTTTCACAGAATTCTCGTTTAAGATAGAATTTGCAACTCTAATTAAATCATTATTATAGCATTTATTCTTCAGCATATATGTATTTACTTAGTTTTCAGATAATCACCGTAGCTATTATTGGTGGGTTTTTTTTTGATGGCTAAGTAAACGGTCTCTTTCAAATGCTCCCCTCCGCACCGGCTGCTTCCAGGATCTAGGAAGCACGGCGGCCACGCCTCTTCCTGCCACGGCACAGCCGGGTACTGTCCCAGGCTGCACCGGGGCAGGAAGTGCAGCCACTGCGCTTCCAGGGCCTCTGCGGGGAAGCTTAAGTGTGGCCGCGCAGCGGGACGGTGGTGTGATCGCCAGTCATTGACGGGAAAACCCGTCAATGATTTGCGGCGAAGTCACGCCACCTGGGGACGGGAAAAGGATGGGACCGTGTTGACATCATGCATAAGCGTCATCGCGGTCCCGTCCTCCAATCTCTGTAGAGGGTTGGGAGGGTGGAGCGGAAAGGGCCTGTGATTCCATCATGTGTGTATATATGTGTGCGTATATTTGGGACACTCTTTATTTGTGCGTAAAGAATCTGTAGAAACATCAGCATCCGTGTTCCTTTATTTGGAAGTAATTAACAGGACTGAAGAAATGTAAAATGTTAGTCTTATTACTTAATTGCTTGAGTAAAATATATATATATATATATGTATGTTTTATACATCCCTGCTGCTGCTCCGGAGGCGGTGGGAGCGACCCGTCTGCTAATGAGATTCCAGACACGCGGCGCTCGCGCAAGAGGAAATGAAAGGCCTTAATTACCCCTCTCTGTCTCTCTCTCTTTCGCTCTGCTTGGGGCTTCCCGACGCGTTTGACACGTATCCGCTGAAGTGGATACGGCGGTGGCGGCGGGGAAGGCGGGGGGCCTTCTCATTTCCACTTGATCCTCAGGCTCATCTCGTTGTGAGCAAACGAGCCTCGCGCACTTCCCTGCCAGACAGATTAGCGTGAAGAGGCGATCTCTTTCCACTCGACAGCTGCTCTTCATCATCTTGTAAAGCGAGGCAGATAATCGCAGGGCGCTCTTTCAGGGGTGTTTAATCTAATAACAGCAACCCTCAAAGAGAGATAAAGGGACGGGGGTTCTTATCATTCCTCCTTTCCGCGGGGAGGGCCGGAACGGGGCCTTCCAGACATCCTCCTCATCCTTCAGGATGGGTTACGGTGGGATCGTTTGAGGTGGGAGAAAATAAACACCAGGCAATGCAAAGAGGCCCCAGTCTTCGGGAGGGAAGAGAGCAATTGAGTTGCCCTCGTTCCTCGTCAGGTTTGCAGCGGGGTGAGAATGGAAGTGCCCACATTTTGCAAAGGCGTGTGGGAATCCTGTATCACCTTTTTCTAAAGGTAACTTTACAGGTACTTAACTAAGTAACAGATGCATTGAAAGTCACTGTTAACGGCTTGCAAAAATGTGTATCGGGACCAGTAAGTATGTCTGGTGTGCGTTGAGACTTGTGCACCATAGAACCATAGAATCATAGAGTTGGAAGAGACCACAGTGCCCATGGAGTCCAACCCCCTTCTGCCATGCAGAAACCAGCGATGTAGACTCGAGTCGACTTGACTCATACTCAGGTCAGACTTAGGTCGTTTCTGTGACTCGACTTAGTCTCGACTCGGTTATAAATGAGGCACCGACTTGACTCGAGACTTGGATATTTTTAGTGACTGACTTCCTGCCCTTGGTTCAGTCACATAACCCGTTCATCTAGAAACTTTGAGACTTTGGACAATACTTCCATCTCTTTTTGCCTGCTGGCCACGTGAAGATCTGTCTCAAAGCCCAAAGTGTGGGTGCATTTTTCAGAGGGGAACAGCAAACAGCTTAGGCAACGGGCTTGAGATGGGCTTGAAGTCTCCTCAGCAGCCTGTCCCCGTTCCGTGTTGGAGGAGTCTTCTAATACTTTTCCTAAGAGCAAAAGGCAAGACTCGCACCCAGAGTGCAGGGTGCGTTTCTCTAAGGAGAACAGCAAATGTGTGAGGAGGAGGAATGCTTCCTTCTAAAGCTTTGGTGCTTCAGTAATGGGGAGTAAGAAGGATCCTATTCCCCACGTCCAAAGCTGTAGACGGCATAATTGCAGATGTAAAGGGCCAACTCTGCTTAAATTGTTAAAACTGACTTTACTGGACTCTGTCCAACAATTCTGGAATATAGGTTGGGGTATGAAGTTGGTTCTGAGACTGGAGGGTTGACTTGAAAGTATTTTCAAGGACTTGAGACTTGGCTTGAGACATGGAGTGAAAGAATACATCACTAGCGGGAGCCCACATGTAAAGCACCCCAGCAAATGGCCATCCAGCCTCCGTTTAAAAACCTCCAAAGAAGGAGGAGACTCCACCAGACTTCACGGAGGCAGCAGAAGGTTCCACTGTTGAACGGCTCTAACCGTCCTGACCGTCAGGAAGTTCTTCCTGAGGTTCAGGTGGAACCTCTTGCCCTGAAATTTGAAGCCGTTGCTCCTTAGGGTTCTGGTCTCCGGAACAGCAGAAAACAGACTTGCTCCGCCTTCAACATGACATCCCTTGAAATATTTAAACATCGCGGGTTCCGCTATGTAGTAATGGGACAGCAGCCCTGTACTGGATGCGGGCATTACAGAACTGGATACGGACATTATAAAACTGACCCATGCCAGTTTGCGGATATGTGAGTCCACTTACAACAACATAACTCAACCTATGATTCTTCCTTCTCTTTTCCTCTTTCTCCTCCTCTTTCTTCAACCTTGTCTTCTACTTTTCCTCCTCTTTGTTTACTTCCTCCTCTTCTCCTTTTCCTTCTTCCTTACATCCTCCTCATTTTCTTCCTCTTTTTCTTCCTCTTTCCTCTTTCTCCTCCTCCTCTTCTCTCTTTCATCTCTTCATTTACTTCCTGTCCCTCTTCTCCCCTTCCTTCTCCTCCCTCCTCCCCTCTCTATTTTTCTTTTCCTCCTCTTCTCCTTCACTCTTCTTTTCTTCCTTCTATTCTGGCTCCTCCTTCCCTTTCTCTTCTTCTTCTTTCTCTTCTTCCCTCCCTTCCTCCTCATTGTCTTTTCCTCATCCTCCTTTGCTCCTCTTCCTTTCTCTCTCTCTCATTGGCTTCTCCTTCTCCTCTTTCCTTCACTTTCTCCATACTCTTCCCCTTCTTCTTCTCTTCCTCTTCTTCTCCCTTTTTCCTCTCTTCCTCCTCCTTTTTCCTTCTTTTCTTCCTCTTTGTTTACTTCCTTCTTCTCTCTTCTCTACTTCTTCCCTATTTTTCTTCCTCGTCCTCCTATTCTGCTTCCTGTTCCTCCTTGTCCTCCTCTTCTTCTGCTGCTGCTTCTTTCTCTTTCCCCTCATTGTCATCTTCTTGCCGTTCCTTGCTCCTCTTCGTTTTCCTCTCTCTCATCATCTCCTCCTTTTCCTTCTCCTCCTTCCTTCACTTTCTCCATACTCTTCCCCTCTTCCTCTTCCTCCTCTTCTTCCTCTTCCTCCTCCTCCTCTTCTTTTTCCTCTTTTTCCTTCCCTTTCCTCTCATTGTCGTCTTCTCCTCGTCCTCCTTTGCTCCTCTTCCTCTTCCTTTTCCTCTCCCTCTTTCCGTCTCTCCTTTTCCTTCTCTGCTTTCCTCCGCTTCCGCTTCCTCTGTCCTCTTCCTGTGCTCTTAGGGATCCTGAAGTTCCACGAGTGCTACCTGGGGGACGGACCCTCCGAGACTGCCGGGGAGGACTTCCAGGAGGGGGGCCCCAACCTCCAGGCGGCCACCAGCTCCGCCCTGGAGCAGCTCAGTGTCAGCGTCAGGGAGGCCCTCGGGGTGGACTCCTACTACACCCGGTGAGTGCGTGGAGGGGGTGCGGGGGAGGCACCAAAGGTGCAGGGGGAGGCTTCCTTATCTCCCTCCCCAAACTCCTCCCTTGCTTCCTTCTCTCCTCCCCCTACTCCCTTTCCCCTCATCCCTCCTCCTTTGTCCTTCTCTCCCTGCCTTCCTTCATTCTCATCCTCCTTCCATCTCTTCCTCTCTTTTCCTTCCCTCTCTGCCATCCTTCTTTCCTTTCTTCCCCACTGCCATCTCCTTCCCTGCCTTTTCCCCCTCTTTCCTTCTCCTTCCCTTTCTTTCTTCCCTGTCACCTTCACCCCTTCTTTCCTCTCTCTCTCTGTCTCCTTTTCTCCTTCCTTCTCTTCCTCTTTCTTAGATCTCTTCTTCCTTTTCTGTCATCCCTTCTTCCTTCCCTTCCTTCTTCCCTCTCTTCCCTTCCCTGCCTCCTTCCTTCTTTCCTTTCATTCTTCCTTCTTCCAACCTCTCCTTCCTTCCCTCCTTTTCTTCCATTCATCCATCCTTCCTTCCCTACCTTCCCCTAGTTCTTCCTTCCTTCCTTCCTTCCTTCTTTCCCTCCCTCCCTTCTCTCTCAACCTTCCTTACTTCCATTCTCTCATCCTTCTCCTTCCCTCGT
Source organism: Iguana delicatissima (assembly GCA_948472985.1). Lineage (NCBI taxonomy): Eukaryota > Metazoa > Chordata > Lepidosauria > Squamata > Iguanidae > Iguana > Iguana delicatissima. The sequence continues at coordinate 165,030 of CAOKZL010000059.1, forward strand.
TTCCTTATTCCCTCCCTCCCTCCCTTCCCTCTCAACCTTCCCTGCTTCTATACCCTTCCTCTCCCTCATTTCCTCTCTCTCCCCCTTCCTTCCTCTTTCTTTCCTTCCCTCCCTTTCAACCTTCCTTGCTTCCACCCCCTCTCCCTCTCTTATTTCCTCCCTTCCTGCCTCCTTTCCTTTTTCCTTCCTTCCCTCCCTCCTTCTCTGCTTCTATTCGCTCATCCCCTTCCTGCCTTCCTTTTCTGCCAACCTTCTTGCTTCCATTCCCTCTCCCTCCATTTCCTCCTTCTCTCCCTCCCTTCCTCCCTCTTTCCCTCCCTCCTTCTTTCCTTCCTCTCTTCCTTCCTTCCCTCTCTCTCGGCCTTACTTGCTTCCATCCCCTCATCCCTCTCCAACCCTCATTTCCTTCTCTCCCTTCCCTCCCTTTTTCTTTCCTTCCTTCCTTACCTTTCAACCTTCTTGCTTCCATTTCCTCTCCCTCCATTTCCTCCCTCCCTCCCTCTCAGCCTTACTTGCTTCCACCCCCTCATCCCTTCCCTCCCTCCTTTCCTTCCTCTTCCCTTTTCTCCCTTCCTTCTCTCCCCCGTTAAATCCTCCCAGTCTTCCAGCTGGGAATGCATGCGGGGGCTCCGCAACACCCCCCCGCTCCCCGATTTCCCCCGGCCTTGCTGACCTCTCTGCCCGTCCCCCTGCCCCATTTTGGCCCCCCCAGGGCGTGTGCCAGCAGCGAGACGGAGAGCGAGGCGGGGGACCTGATGGACCCTCAGTTTGAGGAGATGAACAACAAGCTCACGGCCGCCTCCGACCCCACCGGATTCCTGCGGATGGTCAGCCGGAACAATCTCTTCAACAGGTAAAATCCTGGGGGGTTTGGGGGAGGCAGAGCAGGGAGACAGACAGCGAATTTTTCTTCCACTTCATTAGTTCTCATGCCAAATGAGGGATTATTTTCTTCAACGATCTTCTTTCCCCACAATTTGCAGGTCTGTTTGCAAAAAGTTCATTTGACTGAAAATTCGTTTTTACCGAAAAAAAGAGAGAGAAAAAAACCTTTGCATTTTCTGCAATACTATCTGGCAATTTTTGCACAAAAATGGGATTTTTGGACCCAAATAGAAATGTCGAGGGGCGGGGGGAGATTTGCAAGCAAGAAATGTGTTTTTACTTCCAAAATGAATTTTTCACCAAAAGATCCCAGATTGTGAAAATTGTTGTGGTATTGACGATTGCTTTTTTTCCCCAGCTGAGTGGCTCAGTGTGTGCAGTCAACTTTTGTCGCCAAAGATGGGAATTTTTTTTTCAAGCGTTTATGATGATTTTAATTAATTAAGCTTTTCTGGGGATTCCGGTCCCTCCATCACAGCAGGTCACGGTGGCGGGATGGATTGCTGCTGCCCTCTGGTGGTCGTTTTGTGATCTTGCGGCCTCCTTTTGCATTGCAAACCCTCTAGACTTTGTCTCCACTGCAGTTTATTTACTCATTTATTTGGCGAAAATATAAGTATCTTATTGAACATTCAGCCTTCACTAAGACATATGCAATATGGCAACTTTAACGGGTGTAATCCTAACTAAGACAACAGCGATGATTGCTTGTTTTTACCAATAGGGTCAAGATCACGCTTAACGCTAATTAAATACTTTATCCAGTAAATACATAAACCAAACAAAAAGGTGTTTTCAATGCTCTCGTAAAACTTTAGTAATTTTGAAAGGCCTTTCCAATTTATATAAATCTAATAGAAGTCTAATATAAAACTATAACATAAATAATAATAATAATAATAATAATAATACAATAAAAGTAATAATATAATAAAATAAATAAAGTAGGTATACCAGTTTAACATAACTGTGTGGCTTTATACAGGACTTACACCTTTTAGTTCATGATAAGTAAATTATTAAGTGGTTAAGAACATGCAGCACTACTACTTCTGCAGAACTAGAAAATAAATTTCTAATAAAGAAAAAAAAAATTACAAACCCCATGACTTTCCACCCAACCCCAACAGCAGGGCTTTCCAAGTGGTGTGCCGCAACACATTAGCGTGTAAGTACGTAGCTGTGTCACCCACAATTTTGGAAATGTATGTTATTATTTATAAGTCACACATTTTTTTAAAAAAATATGAAAGCTTTTCATGAGATATGTTGCGTCTCCATACATTTCATTATTACAATTTACTGTGTTTCTTATAAGGGGTTAGTTTAACCTCCGGTTTGCTAGTAAAACTGAATTTCCTGTGTTGCGAAATGATGCGTGCCAAAAAAGTGTGTCACCAATGTGAAAAGTTTGGAAAGCTCTAGCCGTAAGTAAATTATTAACTGGTGAAGGACATCTAGCACTACGACTGCTGCAGAACTAGGAAATAAATTTCTAATAAAATTTATAGACCCCGTGGCTTTCCACCGGCCATCTAAACCCTAAAGAGGAGAAAGCCAAAGGCTCTCCCTGCAAAAGCTCACGACAAAACGTCGCTTATCAGGAATCTGTATTTCCGATCCGTAACGAGCCTTGAGACAAGATGCAATGGATCCCCCAGGAAAGAAGCCGCGATGCACGCTGCGAGTCGCCGGATCAGCGACCACGAGCGCTGCGTTCCAAAAACATCTCCGGGGATGAAAGGAGGCCAGCCGCATTTATTGGCATTTCCTCTGCTGTAGTGTTGTAGAAAGTCGCAGTATCCCAAAAGATCCTCTCATCCTCCTTGGTGACAGAGTTTTACGGCCACCCCTTTCCTGCCCAAGCGACCACCTCGGCCAATCCTGTGAATATAGGTCGGCAACTCGTAATTTATAACCTATTTGTATGTGTTGCATATCACTACCACGAGCCACCAAATCGGTAGTGATGAGTTGCATTGGGATGGGGCGGAGGGATTGCCCCGGGCGGCAATGTTTTTGAGGTGTCCTGGCCCGTAGCCACGCCCCCGTGAGCCCCGGCTACGCCCCCACGCACCACGGCCCCGCCCCCTCCACGCACTCCAAACTCCGCCACGGAGTGATCAGGACACGACTTGATCCCGATCAAAACCCTCTCGTGATAACATCCCGCTCCTTCTGGTCCGTGTCACCAGGCAGAGCCGAGACTGCGAGGTCCCTCGCGTGCATTTTCTCCGTAAGCCGATAAGTAGGAAAACAACAGCGCGTGTAACGGTCGAATTTTTAAAATCTTTTATTTAATTTATCCTAGCTTAACCAATATTAGCAACAAAGTGCAGCACTGCGGAAGCAGAGCAGGGAAGGAGGAACACAGCAAAGCAGCAGATATATTGTGGCTCGACCCTCCTGTTTTCGTATCTCCTTTGTAAATAAGACTAAATTTCGAAAAGAATAATCTTCTGCCATGCGTGTCTCTTTTTTTGCTTAGGAACTGTAGGTATAAATAAAATTAAATTTGTAAAAAATGGCAGTCATCTTTTGGTGCGTGTATCTCCTGTGCACATAAGATATAAGCATAAACAAAATGATATTTTAAGAAAAAGATTGAGCTCTTCTGCTGTGTTTGTCTCCTTCACGCAGGAACTGCCAGAGTATGAGCAGCCTCTTCAGCGGCCCCGTCTCTCCGGCCAAGGAGGCGGCCACGGCGTCTCTGCCACGGCGGCCCAGTTCCTACGGCAAGACCCCTCTGCGCGCGCTCTATGACCTCCTGATCGGGCCTCTGGAAGGGGTGAGTTTGGGGTCGCCTTTTCGGGGGGGGCTTCCCCAACCTTCTCTACCGTGTTTGCCGTGTTGCGGTAAATTGGGATAAAACAGCGCTTGGCGGAGTGGTAAATTTTGGAAGCGACCATCACTATAATTAATGAATTAATGAATTAATTTTGTCCCAATAATTTTTCTTTTCCTTAGCTGTACTTTGCAAGCTGTCTTTTTTCTTTTTTAATTATTTTTGACAGATATATAACAAGACTACAAAACTCCAAAAAAAAAAAAGAGAGAGAGAGAATTAAAAGTTTGTTCCCGGCCTTATTGCAAACAACTCCTAGTAATCAATAAGTCAAAATCATCTGTTATCACCTTACACATCATAATAATTACATGTTGCTGTTCCTATAGTGTCATAAATATTTGTCAAGCTACGTATAATTAATATCAACATTAGTGTACTAATATATGGTCATAAAATATATCGTAATAGTAATAATTAGCCAAACATATTAGTAGTAATATTGTTAGTAGACCAAATAATTAAAAATTTGATTAGATAAGCTACAATAATTAAACTTACAGAGCAACACTCAATACAACTCATTAAACTCTGTAATTATCCAGTTTATACCTCTCAGTGAGTTTAAGAAAAGAGAAAACAAATCAAGTCTTCTGAGTTAAAGTTATGAAGCCTATCACCATAAAAATCACTTTCCTGCTTTTTTCATTTCTACTAATTCAACATAATTATGTTAATTATTGCGTCTGTGGACAGACTGTGATACCTCTTCTTCTTTAAATAATTTCAGAATTGCAAATTTTGTCAAATTATCCAATAGCCTCGTCTTTACCGCTTTATTCTTTAAAAATCATATGCGTAACTCATTATCCGTGCAGCTATTTCAAATCCAAAATAATAATAATATTTCCATGAGTTCCAATAATAATTCCACCCCCCCAAAAAAATTGCTGCCAGGGGCGCACCGCCCTCCTCGCCCCCCGTCCCAACGCGAGTGCCCCCTCTCAAGGATTTCAGAGACCGGGGCGGGCCTCTCCGTGCGCGTCCTCCGTGCGCCTCTCCTTCTCCTCTCTTTTCCAGGGCCTGATGCACTCCAGTGGTCCGGTGGGGCGTCACCGGCACCTGACGCTGGTTCTGGAGGGGGAGCTCTACCTCATCCCCTTCGCCCTCCTCAAGGGCAGCTCCTCCAACGAGTACCTCTACGAGCGGTTCTCCCTCATCGCCGTGCCCTCCATCCGAGCCCTGAACTCCGGCACCAAGGTGAGGGGCGCGCTCCCACGCACACGAGAACGGAGGCCGTCCCTCCGTCCGTCCCGGCTTCCCTTTCCCCCCTCGGCGTTATTGCCGTTCCCTGCGGTTTGGAAGTTCTTAAGTTTTGGACGTTGCCGTTTTAAGGGGTTCGGAGATCCCTTCTGCGCCATACCCGGATCCCGTGACTTCCCATTTCCCCCGGCATTACCACCTTTTCTAGCCGGGCCACGTGGTTTAGAAGTTCTTGCGTTTCGGACGTTGTATTTATAAAAGATTTGGAAGTCTGAGTGTTGCCGTTTTGGGTGCTTCATGACTGCGGCCCTTTCCGCACGACGTTCGTTATAGTGGTATTATTCCACTTTCAACATCCTCCTTTGGAATTCTGGGGTTTGTAGTTTCCTGAGGCCCGAGAACTCCCTGGCTGAGGATTTTAACTGCCCCTCCCTAAACTAGAAACCCCAGGATTCCATGGGATGCTGAAAGTGGGATAATAGCACTATAACAGGGTAGTGCGGAAATGGCCTGGGAGTTGCAATCATAAAAGCTTTTTAAGAGGGTACTCGAAGTGTTTAAAGTGCTTAAAGATTTTTACTTTTAAGCGTGTTTAGAGATCAGCTGTTGTACTTTACACACTCTTAAAAATACAAGGTTGCTTTTTGCACTTTCAACAGTGTTTAAAGATTGATTGCTGCGCTTTCAAGAGTATATAAAGATCGATTGTTGCACTTTTAACAGTGTTTAAGGACTAGTTGTTGCTCTCTTTTATTTTGTAGTGTGTGCGTACATATAAAATGTGTGTTTGTGTGTATGTATATACACACATATCAAAGATAATGAAGATTAGTTTTTGCACTTTTAACAGTGTTTAAAGGTTAGTTCTTGCCCTTTTTTTATTTTATTTTATATTAGATAGATCAAAGATAAAGAAGATTAGTTTTTGGACTTTTAACAGGGTTTAAAGATTGGTTGTTACACTTATAAGACTGTTTAAAGATTAGGCGTTAACGCTTTTAAGACTGTATAAAGATTGCTTTTTGCACTTTTAACGGTGTTGAAAGAAAGTGTTTATCTGAAAGTGCGTTGCATTTTTGAGAGTACTTAAAGATTCAATGTTCTAATTTTTAAATGTGCTTAAAGACGTTTTAGTGTGTTAAAATCGGATGTTGCAATTTTAAGAGTTTTTTAAAGGAGTTTGGGTGTCTTAAGATCAGGTGTTGTTTTTTTTAAAGATTGAGTTATTTGGTGTTGCAGTTTTAAACGATTTTTGATGACTGGGCTTTGCAATATGGTAAGAGTCTTTTTTGAGATGCAGTCTTTAAAGACCGTCTTTCGCCCCGTTTTGGCGGTGCTCTGACGGGGGCTTCCCTCTCCTTCTCCCCGCAGCTCCAGCCGAAAAAGACCCCCTCCGCCTACGGTTCCTCCCCGTCCACGGCGGCCGTGGTCGGCAACCCCCGGCTGCCCCCCTCGGTGATGGACCGCTGGCTCTGGGGCCCGATGCCCTCGGCGGAGGAGGAGGCCTTCGCCGTCGCGGAGCTGCTCGGCTGCCAGCCCCTGGTGGGCGCCGCGGCCACCAAGGAGCGGGTGATGAGCGCCCTGGCGCAGGCCGAGTGCGCCCACTTCGCCACCCACGTCTCCTGGAAGCTGGCCGCACTGGTCCTCACCCCCAACACCGAGAGTGTCGGCGGGAGCAAAGGCGGGGGCGGGGGCGGCGGCGGCGCTGGCTCCTCGTATGGGAACTCGTACACCATCCCGGAGTCGCTGCGGATGCAGGACGACGCCAGCGACGTGGAGAGCATCGCCGACTGCCCGCCCCTCCAGGAGTTCCTCCTCACCGCCGCCGACGTCCTGGACCTCCGCCTGCCGGTCAAGCTGGTGGTGCTGGGCTCCTACCCAGAGTCCCACGGCAAGGTGACCGCCGACGGGGTCGTTGGGCTGACCCGGGCCTTCCTGGCAGCCGGCGCCCACAGCGTCCTGGTCTCCCTCTGGCCCGTCCCGGCGGCTGCCTCCAAGATGTTCGTCCACGCCTTCTACGCAGCCCTCCTCAACGGGCTGAAGGCCAGCGCGGCCCTCGGGGAGGCCATGAAGACAGTCCAGGGCAGCAAGAGCTTCTCCCACCCCTCCAACTGGGCGGGTGAGGATGTGGCGGCAGGGTTTGGGGGGGTTACTGTCAGTTCTGGGGTTCCAGTTCAGGATCGTGGAGTCCTAGACCTGGGAGAGATCCCAGGGGCCACCCAGTCCAACCCCATTTCTGCCATGCAGGAAGCACACTCAAAGCGCCCCCAGCAAATGGCCACCCACCCTCTCTTTAAAAACCTCCAGAGAAGGAGGAGACCCCACTACACCCCATTGAGGCAGTATGTTCCACTGTCCAACTGCTTTTACCATCAGGAAGGTTTAGGTGGAATTTCTTTTCCTGTAGTTTGAATCCATTGCTCTGTGTCCTAGTCTCCGGAGCAGCAGAAAAGAGGCTCGCACCGTCTCCCCCTATATGACATTCTCATCCCAGGCTGTGGGCTTTTCTGGGCCAAAATCTGAGACCAAGAGGGTGTTAAGTACCATTCTGTTTAAAAAAGAGAGCCAGCCTTGTATAATGGCTTGAGTATTGGAATATATTATTTGAACCATTCAGGGCTGTCTTAGCATTTTTTAACACATTTGGGGTCTCTTTCGTGATCTTTTCAAGCTCTTCATATAGTTTTTTTTTTTTAAACTTGCATGCCTGCTCTACACCCTGAGGTTTTGCAATAATAGGTCTGGATGTGGATATTTTAAATTAAAAGAAATCAACAGAGAAAGGGAAAATATTATTTTTTAAATTGCATTTAGGCATAGGTTTGGAGTAAAACGCCAAATAAGCGTTTTGTTGGCCTACCAGCTTCATGGTTTGAGGGTTGGATTTCGGAGACCAGGGTTGGAATCCCTGCTTTGGTATGGAAACACCCTGGGTCGCCTTGGGCAAGTCACACTCTCTCAGCCCCAGACGGAGGCCGTGGCCGCAAACCTCTTCTGGACAAATCTTTCCAAAAAAACGCCCCCTGTGATAGGGTTGCAATAACTTGAAAACAAATTAAAAGCATGTAAAAATAGTAACAACAGCATTATAATTATATATCTATATATTTATATTATATTTCATAATATATGTATGTATGAATATATATACTGTGTTTATACTACATGCAATATATATGTATATATTACAAAACTTAAAAGAGAACATGGTTAAAAACTACAGCATAAAAAGGTTAAAACACATTTAACAACAATAGTAATTCAAGCAATATATATAATTATATAATTACGATATATATATATATATGTTTTAACTTTTTCCAAACTGGATTCTGGGGCTCTGTTTTGGATTTTAGAAGCTTTTAAAAGAATATTTTTAATAGATTTTTATTTTATTTTTTTCATGTTGGCAAAGAGTTGGACTCCGTGGCCGTTGTGATATTTTCCAACTCTATGATTCTGTTGTTTTAATTGGTTTTTATTTGTTCGTCACCTGGGGAGCCCTTGTGGACTGGGAGGCGATACAAAAATACATTAGACAAATAAAGTTTTAAGACAATTCAATGTCCGTTCTGTTAAAAACACATAGTTAAAAACAATTTCAAAATGCAAAGATGCATTGCACTAAAATGCAAAAAGTGCGCTGTATTTAAAATGCAAAAAACGCATTGCATTCAAAATGCAAAAAGGAACCGATTTCAGCAATATTTTGCAATATGATTAAACTCAATCCAGTGCTTGCATGAATAATAAAAAAAAAGTCTTATCCTACCGGTGGAAAAAAAAACAGTAAGGAGAAAGCTAATCAGACTTCCTGTGGCGAGGAGTTCCACAGTCTCTGATGAAGCTAAATCTCTTTCGTCCTTACCAACCCTGTCTGTTTAAATTAATAATTTAATATTAATATTGATAAATAACTACCTTCACAGGCGACCGAGAAAAAACCTTGTCATTCTATCAATATCTTAAATAATATTGTTATTTAATTCTTCTTTTTTTTTTTTTTAAAAAAAACCACTTTTGTTAAATAAGATTCTAACTTAATCTTGTTTTTTAAATTACTGGAAGCCGCCTTGGGTTCAGGAGAAAGGCGGGCTACACTTGCATATAATTTGAAAAACTTTTAATCTATTTTTTCACTTGGTGATTGTGATATTTTTGCTTATTTTTTTATTATTATATAAAAATAAAGATAAAACGTGCTTACAAATTCTAAACGACGCAGTGCAAAATACAATATTAACATATCATTTCTTTCTCTTATCTGTGTTCCATTTCTTCGATGATTAAACTCTGACATAACGGCTTATCTTTATTTATTTTTATTTATTTATCTTTATTTCCAGTATCTTTTTCTTTCTACTTAAAAGGAAAGGAAAAAAATAAAAATGAAAGAAACTTCTACTCTTTAACTGGAAAAATTCCATCCTACGTCCTCTTTTCTTTGTACAATTATTTAAATTGCTTTTTAGCTGATTGAAATTGTTTTTAGTCCCAAATTGCTATAATGTTTAATACATTTTATAATATTGCTTTAATTACTATTGTTGTTTAATGTGCATTTTAACTGTAGTTTTTAACTATGTTCTCTTTTAAGTTTTGTAAGCCGCTTTGATTCCTCTCGAGGAGAAAAGTGGGGTATAAATAATGATAATAATATTAATAATAGTTTTAATGTTATTTGCAAGGTATAAATAAGTAAATTAAAATGAAATAAATAATAAACGAGCCCTATAAAATGCACAAATAAACCCGGAAGGGGAGCCGGAGAAATGTGTTTTTTTGGGAGGGGGGACCCATGGCTTTTTTTAAATCCATTTTTATTAAATGCCAGGATTTACCCTGATTGGGAGCGACGTGAAACTCAATAGCCCATCGTCCTTGATCGGTCAAGCCCTGACGGACATCCTCCAGCATCCGGACCGGGCCCGCGATGCCCTGAGGGTCCTTCTCCACCTGGTGAGTATTTTGGAGGGGAACTCAGCACCATTGCAGGATGATGGTGTTTGAAGTACCTTTCACTCATTGTTCTGCTGCTTCCTGTTATTCAGCCTCACTAGTTTAGGCGCGCCTCAGTTTAAAACCCCCCTGAGAAAGATGCTGCTTTGTACGTAGTCCTTTTGACATTTCCCAGCTCCGCTTTTTCTCCTCTTTCTCTGTCTAGCTGGAGCTTCTTTTCGCGTCATCAGCATTAGGAGGAGGAATAGTGAAGGAGGTCTGGAGAAACACAAGACTTTTGGCATCTACAGTGCAATAATGCATAATTACTTTTTCAAATTTTCAAAATTTGATTTAATTTGATTTTGTTTCAGAATTATTTTTTCAAACCTAGGCATATTTGTTTTTCTCTCTCAGTATTTCGGAAAATATTGGGGGGGGTGTCTCCCCATTTATTTAATTCTCAAAATTTCCACACTTTTGAAAACGCAACACGATATCCAAGAGGTATTGCATTTTCCACCTCTGTCTTTGGAAAATGTCTTTTAAAAAATCTGTTTTATTTTTTTTCCCCCCACCCAGAAACGTAGGAGGAAAATTTTTAATTTTTCACACAATATCCAGGTTTTTGAAAATGCAACACAATAACCAAGGAATATCGCATTTCTTCTTTTTCTTTTTTTTGCTTTTATTTTGGAAAATATCTTTCTCACCCCCCTCAATAATTTTTTTCTCCAAAATTCCCACATTGTAGAGAGGATGTTATTGTTTTGGGGAAATTTTTGGGGGGGGTCCAGGGGAAGTGATTTCACTCTGCACTTTCTCTCTCTCTCCTCCTCCCGGCTTCCCTTTCTGTCCTTCCCTCCCCCCACCCGCCGTAGGTCGAAAGTCCCTGCAGCGGATCCACAGCGGGCAGCACAACTCGATGTACACCTCCCAGCAGAGCGTGGAAAACAAAGTGGGGGGCATCCCTGGGTGGCAGGCCCTCCTGACTGCCGTGGGCTTCCGGCTGGACCCCCGGCCAGCGGGCTCCCGGCCGCCGTCTTCTTCCCCACCTCGGACCCCGGGGACCGGCTGCAGCAGTGCAGCACCACCATCCAGTCCCTGCTGGGTGAGCAAGCGCCTGGAGCAAAAGGGCGGGACGGGATGTGACGCAACGGGAGGGAAAGGGACGGGAGGGGACTGGAGGAGCGGGACGGATGGACGGATGGAGGGCAGGGGAAGGAAGGAAGGAAAGAAGGAAGGAATGAAGGAGAAGGTAGAGGAGGAAGGAAGAAAGGAGAGAGAGAATATAGTGGATGGAAGGAAGAACTCCCCGGCCAGTGGGCTCCTGGCCGCCGTCTTCTTCCCCACCTCAGACCTCGGGGACCGGCTGCAGCAGTGCAGCTCCACCATCCAGTCCCTGCTGGGTGAGCGAGTGTGTGGAGAAAAAGGGCAGGACGGGACACGACACGATGGGAGGAGACGAGACGGGAGGAGAGGAATGGATGGACGGATGGATGGATGGACGGATGGATGGACGGATGGATGGACAGATGGAGGGCAGGGGAAGGAAGGAAGGAAGGATGGAAGGAAAGGATAGAGGAAGGAAGGGAGAAGATAGAGAAAGGAAAGAAGGAAGGAAGGAAAAAGAAGGTAGAGGAAGGAAGGAAGGACCCCCTCCGGCCAGGAGGCTCCCGGCCACTGTCTTCTTCCCTACCTCGGACCCTGGGGACTGGCTGCAGTAGTGCAGCACCACCATCCAGTCCCTACTGGGTGAGCGAGTGCCTGGAGCAAAAGGGCAGGACGGGATGCGACACGACAGGAAGGGAGGGGACGGGAGGAGAGGGATGAAGGGACAGGTGGACGGATGGAGGGATGGATAGATGGAGGGGAGGGCAGGGGAAGAGAAAGAGGGGAGGACAGAGGAAGGAAGGAAGGAAGGAAGGGAGGAGAGGATAGAGAACGGAAGGAGAGAAAAAGAGATAAGAAGATGAAGGAAGGAAGGAAAGAGGGAATAGCTGAAGGAACAAGAGAAAGAAGGGAGAAGAGGATAGAGGAAGGAAAGAAGGAAGGAAGAACGGAAGGAAGGAAGGAGAGGATAGAGAAAGGAAGGAGAAAGTAGACGAAGGGAGGAAAGGAAGGAAGGAGAGAGAGAGAGGATAGAGGAAGGAAGAGGAGGATAGAGGAAAGAAAGAAGGAAGGAAGGAGAGAGAGAGAGGACGAAGGAAAGAAGGAAGGAGAGAAAAAGACAGATGGTAAGAACAAGATAGAGGAAGGAAGGAAAAGGAATAAAGGGGAAAGAGGGAAGACAAGAAGAAAAGAAAGGAAGGAGAGGTCAGCGGAAGGAAGGAAGGAAGGAAGGAAGGAAGGAAGGAAGGAAGGAAGGGAAAAAGTGGTGGAAGGGAAGAGATGAAGGAAGTTAGGGAGAAAATAGAGGAAGGAAGGAAAGAAAAAGGAACGGATTGGAGAGAAGAAGGAAGGAGAGAACAGAGGAAGGAAGGAGGGAAGGAAGGAAGAAGAAGATAGAGTAAGGAAGGACATAAGTAAATAAATTAGGAAGAAGACAGGAAGGAAGCAATTTAGAAAGGAGAGGATAGTGGAAAGAAGAAAGGAGGACAAGAGTAAAGGAAGGAGAGGGCAGAGGAAGGACGAAAAGAAAAGAGAGGAGGGAAGGCGAATGCAGAGGAAAGAAGGAAGTTAGGGAGAGGACAGAAGAAGGAAGGAAAAGGAAAGGATTGGACAAAGGCAGGCAGGCAGGAAGGAAGGAGACAACAGATGAAGGAGGGAAGGAAGGAGGAAGGAAGGAGAAGACAAGGAGAAAAGGGAGGAAGGAAGGAAGGAAGGAAGGAAGGAAGGAAGGAAGGAAGGTAGGTAGGTAGGTAGACAGGAGCGGATAGTGGAAGAAAGGAGGGAGGACAAGAGAAAGGAAATGAAGGAAAGGGCAGAGGGAGGAAGGAGAGGATAGAGGAAGGAAAGAAGGAAGTTAGGAGGAAGAGGAAGGAAGGAAGAAAGGGGGAAGGAATGAAATAGGGTAGAGGAAGGAAGGACGGAAGGAAGGAAGGAAAGAAGGAGGCGACAAGAAGGAAGGAGAGGAGGGTGAGGGTGGAGGAAGGAAGGAACGAGCTAATGGGTTTTCAGAGAAGGGAAAGTAGGAGAGAAGGGAAGGAAGGAAGGAAGGAAGGAAGGAAGGAAGGAAGGAAGGGACTCCGTAGCCGCCTGGTCCCACCCCCAAAGCCAGACTGACGTGGCGTCTGACGTGCTTCTTCTCCCTCCTCCTGCGCTCCTCCCGGGGCCCTTCCTCCAGGTCTGCCCAGCGCCGCCCTGCAGGCCCTCTGCAAGCTCATTGCCGCCTCCGAGACTGGGGAGCAGCTCATCAGCCGGGTGAGTCCGGGGCCGGCCAGGCACAGATGTGCGGGGGGGGGTCCTGCCGCTCTGGGGATGCAGCAGTGTGTGTGTGGGGGGAGATCCCAGGGGTCTCCGTCCCTCCCTCCCTCCCTCCCTCCCTCCCTCCTTCTCTCCTGTTGCACCGCAGTGGGGCGGGCGAGCGGGGGGCTTGCCTTGTGGCGGCTGCATTGCAGACTTGGCTCTAAAACAGCTCTCTCTTCATTTCTCTTTCTCTCTCTCTCTGCAAATCCTCTTTTTTCTGCTTCCCAAAGGCTGTTAGAAATATGGTGGGAATGGTAAGTCTCCCTCCGTTGCGGGCGGGAATCCTCCGCCCTTTCATTCTCCAACACCCAAAACCTGTGTGGAACATTCTGGTATTATTATTATTATTGCTGTTGTTATTATCACCTGGACTTCTGCATCGGCTAATTAGTTAATTATAGTTGGCTAAGGAACTTCTCCTGGCCGGACCCCGCACCAAACCCGACGGAAGCGTCATTTCCTCCATGCTCCAGTCGCTTGCCAGACGTCCTAAGTAATTAATGAAGTAATTAAGTAATTTCTCCTCGCTTGGCACCCCCCCCCCCAAATTTGGTGGAAACTCCACGTCTCGCCAGCAGAATGGACCTCCTCCTCCTCCCCGTGACCCTGAGGCCCAGAAAAGCCGGTCGGAAAGAAAGTTAGGATTGTGTTAATAGTGTTACACTAGTGGCCACGTGCTGATTGTGAATACGGAATGATTACGGATCAGGAAATCTGGGTAACTGTTCCGCGTTCACAATTGCAGCTTAGTCACCACTGTGGCACTGTTGTCATGATTGTGACTCCTGCGCAACCGGCAGTTTATGGATGTGCACGTTCCTTGTTCACGACTACTACTTGGTCACAACTGTGGCACTATTGTCCCAGTTGTGACTCCCTCACAACCAACAGTTATGGATGTGCACGGTCCTTGTTCACGATTGCTACTTGTTCACAACTGTGGCACTATTGTCCCAATTGTGACTCCCTCACAACCAACAGTTACAGATGTGCACGTTCCTTGTTCACGATTACTCTTGATCACAACTGTGGCACTATTGTCACAACTGTGACTCCCTCACAACCAGTAGTTATGGATGTGTACGGTCCTTGTTCATGGTCGCTACTTGCTCACAACTGTGGCACCATTGTCCCAATTTTGGTTCCCTCACAACAGTTACAGATGTGCACGTATTGGTCACGACTGTGGCACTATTGCCATGGGTGCAACTCCCCACAACCAACGATTATGGAAGAAACTGCTCCATATTCACTAATCACAATTGTGTCCAGACAAGTATCACCTTCATTTTGACCATCTGCTTCTCCAAATTATTTTTTATTAATTATACATTACCAATTATACTTATAATTGTTTCCAGTGAGGTTTATATATTTATAAAGTTAAATATATGTATATTTTAAGTATACATGTATTCAAAGTACAGAATGCACAATACCATATACCATTATCTTAAATATCTATGTACATTCTCTTGTTATTAAACTTACTTTTAAAAAAACCAGCCTAAGTTCCATTATCTCTTGTGAGAAATTGATTTTTTTTAAAAAAATTGCATCTTCTTTTCTATAACTCCTATTCTAACTCTTTATATCCGATAATGTGGTGCACTATTTGCTTTGCATTTGATTTTATATACCCAAATATAGCAAAATACTTGTATGTCTTATATTACTTAACCTAGTATTTATGTCATCATTCCCCTTCTCTAAATTCTCCTTTTTTGAAATTATAAATAAATAAAAGTCCATTACTTATTACATTACTGATCTTATCCGTTTCGTTTACACGCCTTTTTGTTACCATCTTGAACTGCAGATCCTCCCAACTCTGTTATTCCCTCTTCTTTTTCCAAAAATTCCAAGAAAGGGTTGCTTTTCAACCATCCGCTCTTTTGACCCTTTTCAATGATGGAATCCGTACCTTCCACGCTTTCGCGTGCCTTTGCAAGCAATATATACTGTCCGCGTCTGTGGATTTAGCATTCACAGATTTGATTATTTGCTAACTGTTTTGGACCAACTCTGCTGCTGCCTTGCACAGGTTTTAAAAGGTATGTAAAAGTCTCACCTCGCCTTTGCAGTCTCTCTAAAAGCCTCGCGAGGCTGAGAGAGAGACCACCAGAGGCAAGATTTCTAAGTCCCCGTTAAAAATCGTGATGGTGGCCGCAGCACGCCTTGCTTGCAAAGGGACCCTGCTGCCTCAGAGGCCGAACTGTGGGGTTGGTGTGCCCCCCACCCCAGAAAGCAGGGAATTTTTTTTTTATTAGAAAATATAAAAAAATGCATAGATAAACTGTCCTTTTGCAATGTACTGCAGCTTATTTCGATATCGTAAAATCTTCTTCTAGTCCTTCCTAGAATCCGGTATTATACATAAATCGAAACTTAAACATACTGCTAAATAAGAATTTAATTAAATTGTTTGTTTCTGAATAGTCACATTTATTGAGTCTAAAATTTTAGCCTGAATGACATGTTCGTCACGTTTATCATACCTATCTGTTTTTCCCTGATTTGCTAAATTGTATATTCAGTTCTATTTCCTTCCTCACATTTCTAATTGAAAAGTTTTGTTGCCTCATTTCAAAAGATTTCCTCTACATAATTAATATGAAAAAGATTTTGGAGGAATTGATTCAAGGGAGCCCATTCCTTGTCTGTTTTCTTTTTTCATCTGTCAGACCTTTAAGCCTTCCTTTCTGTTTTGCTTTTGCTTGATGTAATTTTAATTTCATTTATTTATGTATTTATTGCTGCCTTGTGTTTCTCTCTTTCTTCCTTGGTGAACCTTTGTGGCTCTTCTCTGCAGTCTTGTTTTCGTGGCAAGCTTTCCCAGGCGGGAGGATGGATTTGGGGGGCCGGCTTAATCTCATCCTGCCCTGGGGTGGAAGCAATGCGTTGGGGGGGGCTGGCTTAACCTCATCCTGACCGGTGCATTTCCTTCTTTTCCTCTCCCTCCGTTTCTCAGCTCCATCAGGTCTTGGTGCAGCTTCAGGTTGGCGAGAAGGAGCAGGACTTCTCCTTGGCCCCAATCCAGGTCTCCATCAGCGTCCAGCTGTGGCGGCTGCCCGGATGCCACGAGTTCTTGGCGGCACTCGGTAAGTCGGACACGGGGATGGACAGACAGACGGTCGTCTTTGGGAGATGGTCAGGAGGGGAGGGATGGGCAAGGATGGCCGGAGGAAGGACTCGTGGTGAGGAAGAGGAAGATGGTAATAGCATTTCGGAGACTAAGCGGGGACAGGTTGCAACACCTGGAATCAGGATTTGAATAACAATCACAGCTATATAGAAATTTAGGTATAAATTTATTTATGCACATTCACACACGCGCGCGCGCGCACATATATATACATATACACACACATATATACACACACACACACATATACACACACACACACATATATATACGTACACATATATACACACACATATATACACACACACATATATACACACACACATATATATGCGCACACACATATGCGCACACACATATATGCACACACATATATATACGTACACATATATACACACGCACACACATATATACACACACATATATATACGTACACATATATACACACGCACACATATATACACACGCACATATATACACACACATACATATGCACACATATATATGCACACACACATATATACACACACACATATATACACACACATACACGTATATATACATGTATATAAACATACGTAGTATGAATACAGATATATTTTTATTACTTTACAGAAGAATTTATAGGTAGAATAGGATGAATGATTAGATGCAGGCATTTAATACATAAATCAGTATGAAGAAAGGTGTTGTGTATTTTAATTGTCATTTGTATGCTGTTTTTAACATATATTTTGTTTTAATTACTGTTGTTCGTTTTAACTAGGGACTGGCCAACCGAATCCTCAGCAAGGATTTGAGATTCGTGAATCCAAATCTCTGTGCAAAAATAGGTCGAACCAAGTCTTTCAAATCCACCAACCAAAAAAAAATAAATAAATTCCTGTTTTTGAAGTTTTTAAAAGTTTGAAAAAAATTTTAGAAGTTGCTTTTTAAATCCTTTTTTATTCATGATTCATGATTCGTAGATTCCCAGAACCTCCCAGGGATTCTGATCCGGATTCGGATTTGGAAAATTCTGGATTCATCCCATCCCTAGTTTTAATTAGAGCTATAGTTTTTAATTCTGTTCCCTTTTAAGTTTTGTAAGCCACTTTGAGTCCTTTCGAGGAAAAAAGCGGGGTATAAATAAAGAACCATCATCATCGTCATAATACAGTTTAGAGATCACATGTAAGATTCTGAAGAGAAAACCATGATTTTGTACATTGGTAATTTGTGTTTAAATAATAAGGTGCATTTATTACATTATATAATTACTCATTATTGATTGCAAGCATAGTGGTGGAGTTATATCAACAAATTCTATATTTTTTCTTTTCTCTCTTTTTTTTTTTTGATAAATGTTGACCAGGACACCTAAGATATCACCCTAACTTCCTTAGTTTGATAATCAAAATAAGGGGGAAATATACATTTATTTGTGTGAGGCTAGATATAATTAATTATTTATATATATATTAATTACTTATATATATATATATATATACACACACACACACATATACTGATATATACACACACACACACATATATAAATATATATACTTATATACATATATATATATATGTGTACTTATATACATATATACATATATATTATTTTTAGATGTTTTTTATTTAATCAGTTATGTTATAATTGTTTATATTTACGTTATTCTTATTCGTCGTTTTTGTACTTTCAATTCTATAATAATTCTTTTTTTGAGAAAACATGAAGATAATGATGATAACGATGATGGCATCTTTATATTTAGCTTGGAAATCGAGATAGCTTACTTAGGAGGTAAAAGAAATGCATATGGAGACCACATGTTGCAAAAGCCATGTGGAAAATTAAGGGTAAAATAGCCAGCGGTTTGAATGTTGGATTAGGATTTCTTAGGGAGACGGGGGTTCGAATCCCTGCTTGGCCATGGAAACGTATCTCTTGCACTAGTATTAAGTCTAATTTAGCAATGTAGGCCCTTTCCGCAGAGGCGAGCGAGTAGCTCCGTGCCGTTGTTCACCGGTTCTTCTTGGGCCGAAGCAACGCGGACTCGCCCTTAAGCCCTTCTGCAGGGCTCCTCCGTTTGGTCCAGGGCGAATCGGAGCAGTGCGAGGTCCGTAGATCCGCACTGCTCAGGCTTACAAAACGGCAGCTTCCTGTGTCTTGGTGGGTCCGGACCAACCACTGATGCTGACCGCGCCCTCCGCTGATCGCAGGAACGCAATGGCGTGCTCCAGAAGATTGAAAGACCATTTTTTCTGGTCTTCACTTAGTGCACTGGAGGGCCATTGTGGGAGTTTTGGATTGGACTAAGGTGCGGAATTAAGGTAAATGGTCCGCACCTAGTCCGATCCAAGGTGTGGGCGATCTCTGTGACAGGATGCCTTGGCCCGCTTTAACTTCCTCATGTGGAGAGGGCCATTCTCTCAGCCCTCAGAGGAAAGGAAAGGCTGACCCCCTTGGAACAGATCTTGCCAAGAAAACTCCATGATCGGTTTGCCTTAGGGTTGAATTTTGTGCATTTTAGTTGACCCAGTAAAGGTGCCACCATTTCACGGAGTCTGAACTCGTTGCGTTTTGTTGCACGGCCAATACGGCTGCCCTGAAAATATTGACACGGAGTACGCCTAAAACATCCTTCTGCCTTGGCTTGAAGGTTTCTTTCTTTCTCTGCTTTTGTGTGTTGCTTGCAGGCTTCGACCTGTGTGAAGTTGGGCAGGAGGAGGTGATTCTCAAGACGGGCAAGCAGGCCAGCCGGAGGACCATGCACTTCGCCCTCCAGACGCTGCTCGCCCTTTTCGGTGAGGGTCTCACACGGGGCGGAATTTGGGAGCGGATTGGGTCGGGGAGAGGGCAAAGAAAGATCTTCCCACTTCCAGAAAGGAAATTTACTTCAGTTGGGTTGAATTCAGTTTAAATCTTGCCTTTTTCCTTGCAAAACACCCAAAGCAGCTGCTTGTGTCTTAGTATTTTAGTATCTTCCAGCTAGACTTGGAAGGGGCCACAAACGATCAAAATCAAAGAGTGGTGCGGTAAACATTAATAATCAAAAGGCAGGTAGTTCTAAATTTGGTGATTAATGCTGTAGGGGTCAAGTTTAGTGAAAAGACTCTGAAGTTTGGTGAAACAAACATACTTAAATCACTTCCTGCCCTCTCGTTCTTTGCACTGGGCAACACTTTCAGTGTATGTGTGGGAAAGTTGTTTAATTCACAGACCTCACAGACCTGTGTCTCTTGCAGCAGGATTAGATCAAATTTAGCAATATAATTAGTGAAGGAGGGATCTGATTGATTGTTTCGCCAGCCAGCAATATTCCAGCAAAGAAAAGTGAGCTGGAGATGCTATTGTCAAACTGAGATTTGGGGAACTTCCCTACATATGAGATTTCCTACTCTTGTATTTTCATTAGGTTCGGGTGTTTTTCCCATTCCACTCGGCTCAGAACTTTCCGAAATGGCTTCGGGTGGTCTCGCCTTTCTGCCGCTTTTGGCCCAGGGAGGTTTGTGTTGGGACGGATAAGAGTAAAGCATCCAGAGGGGCTACACAAAGGGTCATCTGGACCACCCCCCTACTATGCAAGAATTCACAACTAAAACACTCCTGAAAAGATGCCCGTCAAAACCCCGGTTTAAATACCTCCAAAGCAGGAGAATCCACACCCTCTGAGACAGACCATGTTCCCACCATTGCATATCTCAGTTTTTAAATGAAATCTTCTTCCATAGAGTCCAGATAAGGATTCTGTCTCCCGATGAATTTTTTCTCCAGGCCCAGTATTCCAAAATACTGCATGAACTTAAAACTCCATTTGGAGAGAGACACGTTTGGCATCCAAAGCAAAGGGGCAAACGAGGCCGGGAACGCCAACCCGGCAAACGGAAGAAAGAGTTTTAGAGATGAAGGATTTTCTGCTGAGCCTCACTCGGTCTGCAATGATAGAAATTTGGGGACTGAATTCTGCCCCTCCGCCACACCAATGGCATTGCTCTTTATTCCCCAAATTTCTAGCACTGAAGTCACTTAAAAGACTGGGTGAGCGTCGTCTTTGAGCAAGAAGAAATATAACGATGCAATAATACGTTTAGGAGGCTAAGTGAGAATTATTTTCAGACTTATCTTCTCTGTCTAATGATTGAATATTGGCATTGTAAGTATTTCTGAGAGAGCCGACGCGGTGTAGTCCTTGGAGACCTGGGTTCGATTCCCTGCTTGGCCGTGGAAACCCACTGGGTGGCCTTGGGCATGTCACGTACTCTCAGCCCCAGAAAACTCCATGATGAGGTCACCAAGTTGGAAACGACTTGAGGACTCTGTTGCTCCAAAATGTGGGGGACGTTGAGGTCCCCCAACAGTATCCGTTCCTCCATGGAAAGGTGGGAAATTATATGGGTTATACACAAACTCTTCTTTCCGAGGGTCGTTCCCTGTACAGCACTGTCACGTACTGGCTAACCCACACTCCACAGAAGTCACTTTGAGGCAGACAGAAGTTTTATTGTTCGTGGATAAGCATTGGCAACGCAGCACACTTCCGCAAAAGTTGCCAAAACTGGAGCGTGGAACTTAATATAATTTATCAATACAAGTTTAAGTGGGCAAAGCATTGATTGGTCCAAGCCATAAATCTCTTCATGTGTCTGTCCCCGTTTTTTCCCATGGCCAAAGCGGACCCCCTTGTTATCTCCCAAACAGCCTTGTTCTCAAAACTTCCTTACTTTCGGTTTTCCCGGTCTTCCCAAATATGAAATATACCATAGTGGCAGGCTGCCTTTGGATTACAACGAAGCAGCAATTAGCAGTACTTAAGCCTCTATGCAAAGTAGCCCCTGTTTTGCAATGCTTAAATACAAAATAAGAGTAAGCAAAGAGCAAACATTCAACAGGTTAGTATTTGCGTGGCAGGGAGCTTAGTTTAGCAACCTGATACAGGCACACGAAAACAATGGAGTTACTAGTAATTCTAGTATAATAATTCGGTTAGATTTGTGATGGTAAAGTAATATATACTAAATTTTCCCCTTTTTAATTTTTCTCCTTTCATTCCAGCTGAGTGTTTCATGTTCATCCGAAGTTAGTGCTTTAGTTCAATGTTAGGTTTTTCTCTTTTCTTTCTTTTTGTCGTTTCTCCTTCCTGCTCTTTCTTTTTCAGAATGTGTATTACCTTGATTGTGAATTAGATTGTGTCAAAATTAATGAATATGTTACCCTAAGAGATGGAGGCTGTTGAGGTCCACCCGCAGTGCCAGAGTCCCCTTAGAATTTGGGGGAATTACAGCTCAAAGGAGCGAGAAGAGGGTCTTTTCACCAGCATACAAACTGTAGAGAAGATTCCAGTTAAAGTATTTTATTTGAATGGATAAGCGTGCAAGAAATCAGACACTCTTCAGAACCATGGAAGGCTGTTGGAAAGCGAGGCCAGAAAGGTTGGATAGAGAGAGATTAGGGGTGGAGAGGGTGATAATTACCAGTCTTGAAGAAGGAGGTCGAAATGGAGTGGCCCAGACGATGCCTGAGGGTAGCACGGAGGAATGGTGGTCTGGGGCTCTACGTATTACATACTAGAGTTGCCTGGGGTCAAAGCTAGGGGGTTTACACCCTATTTCACACTCTGAAGGGGTGCGCTGACAAAGCCGTAACGGCTTTCCGACGGGACTGACATTGGGTCTCGAACAGGCTGATTGCTCCAACTCCGGAGTGACAAAACGTTGATGGGAGTCACGATCGTCTCGTAATGTTTGATCAGGAACGGGGGGTATAGGAAAAATCACCATAGGATAAGAATTTGGGATGGTCTCTGATTGCTCTATCTGGGCAGTTCATCCTCCACTGTGTTGAAAAATGCAAAAAAATTCTGAAGCAATAAAGGGATTAGCACAAACCTGTTAGTGTTGGGGTTTTCCGCATAATCCTATCAGGACTTATTGACCTTGAACACGTCTCAGGTCAGCGTGACCCTTAAGACATCTCTTGATCATGTTCCAAGTCCAATTCATGAAAATAACATATTTTGCCGGAGAGATGGAAGGGTACAGTAAGAAATAAATATCTTTTTTTAAAAAAATCGGGTGAACATGTAGGAACAGAGTTTGGGCTTCTGAAGTGAAAGAGCCGTGCGGGGCAGCCGTCGGAAAGCAAACACATTAAACAGAAGAGTTCTCTTCAGTCCCGCGATTTCTAGCTTTGGTGGTCACTTAATCTTCAGCTGTGCATTTAGGAACAGGGTCCAGGCCTCCAAAAAAAAATGTGGAGGAGCAGGAAAAGTGTGCAACCAGAATGCAAATGCAGCAAAGAGAAGCCGATGGCTAAGTGGGAAATCTCTCCAATGTCTTCCTGCTACAATGCTAGAAAGTGGGGGAGTGGAGGGAGATTTCCTCCAGGTAGGCTACATTATTATTCTTAGGTGGGTGGTTGTGTTCTTAGGTGGGTGGTTGTGCTTTTCCTGATAGCTACACCCTCAGGTGGGAAATGGATGGACGATCACCAAGGTGGACTGTGCTCTGAGAACATTCGGGCGTCTTGTTCCTCTCCTAATGGACTCTTTTTCTCCGCAGACTCCACGGAGCTCCCCAAACGGCTGAGCCTGGACAGTTCCTCCTCGCTCGAGTCTCTTGCCTCAGCCCAGTCTGTCTCAAACCCAGGACCCCTCAGCTACCAGAACCCTCCCTTCTCCCCAACGTGCCCGGACAGCCTGGGCTCCGACGCCATCTCTGTCTACAGCCTCAGCTCCATCACCTCCTCCGTCAGCTTCGCCTCCAAGCCGGAGGGTCTTGCCGAGGGGGCGTCACCCGTGGACGCCAGGACTCCTCTGAGAGGCCCAAAACCATCTTCTCCCCGCAACAACAACGCCCCTGCGCGGCGCATGGCCCCTTCTCCCCCCAGGGCAGGACCACTCCCAGCAAAGAGGAAGAGGAGGAGGAGTACGAAGGCTTCTCCATCCTCAGCAACGAGCCGCTGGCAACGTACCGCGACAGCCGGCGGACACGGTTTTCCCCTGACCACAGACCCAAGGGTGCTGTCCCTGCGCAGGGGAGGAGTGCGAGTTCCCCAACTCCCCGGTCAAAATGACCCTCATTCCTAGCCCGAACTCACCATTCCAAAAGGTCGGGCGTCTGGCCGGTTCAGACGCGGGGGAGTCGGATCATTCCAGCACGGAGACGGATAGCACCGTCAAATCCCAGGAGGAGGACAGCAAGAACCCAAAGCTTGACCCCCAGGAGTTGGCGCAAAAGATCCTGGAGGAGACGCAGACCCACCTTCTGGCTGTGGAACACCTCCAGCGTGCTGGTGGTGGCAGTGGCAGCAGCCCTCTCAGCCGGAGTAGCAGCCTGGACAACGGATCCTCTACACCAACCCGCACCTCTTCCTTCCGGGCGTCGGAGACCAGCGCCTTCAGCCGGCCGCTGTGTTCGGGCTACAAGGGTCTCCCGTCCCCCTCCCCGCTGAAGCCAAAGCCCCCCACAAGGAGCTCTTCGCTACAGAAGGTCAGCTCGGGGTACAACAGCCCCACAACTTCTGAGGGACCCATAAAAGATGGCTCGGGCCGGCAGAGCGGACAGCCGTCCCCAGTTCCGACTCTGTTCCAGAGCAGCCGCTCTTCCGGCTGAAGTACCCCAGCTCGCCGTACAGCACCCACATCTCCAAATCGCCTCAGAACACCTCCCCCAGCTCAGGGCACCACTCCTCGGCGGGAAGCACCCCTTCCCCGGCCCTCTCCTACTCCTCTGCCAGCTCGGCCCGCTCCAGCCCCGCTGACGCCCCCAAGATGGCCGCCATCGATGAGAAGGTCCAGGCCATCCACAACCTGAAGATGTTCTGGCAGAGCAGCCCCCAGCATTCCACGGGCGCTGTGAAGGCACCTCGAAGCTCCGGGGCCCGAGGGGCTTCCCGTCGGGACGTGTTGAGTTTGCTGAACTTGTCTCCACGGCACGGGAAGGAGGAGACGGGGGACAAAATGGAACTGAAGGACTTGTCTTCCCCTCTACCTCTCGGTTCTCTGGGGAGGAACCCCCCTAATGGACATAGGCGCCAGGCCGGCTCCACCAGCCCTCTGGTTCCCACGCCGTCCCCGCTCCCAACTGGCACGCCGAGGTCTACACATCCTCCTGTCCGGCTCCCCTCTGGAAACGGCTACAAGTTTTTGTCTCCTGGACGGTTCTTCCCTTCCTCGAAGTGCTGAAAGGGTCACGGGGGAGCGGAAAGTTTGGTTTTTTTGACTCTTAAGGTTCTTTTGGGAGGGTATTTTAATCCCTCGCCTTTCCGCCATGGGGCGGACGTTAACGGAACGCTGAGGAACACGGGCCTGGGAATCAGAGCTTCCTATCCGAGAAGATGCACAGAAGGGGGGGGCTTGTGGATTTGCGTGCTGACATTGCACCCCTCCTGTAGCAGCCATGCCTAGTGGTCATCCAGGGCTGGTCGTGGGGCTCTACCTGGAAACGCACATGATTTGCAATTGGGGGAACGGGTGCAGTCTGCGTTCTTGATGCTTCCAGGGAGGGGGTTGCAGGATTGCTTTCGTGCAGCGGGTGGGAAAAGTGGAGAGCATATTATCGCTGGTGCACAGAGAGGACTGTCAAGGGACCGGTGCCAGTACACACACGGGGACACCCACCTACTCGACTGGGTTCCAGGGGTCTCCTGGGTGGGCCAGGGCAGGAGGGCCCCCCCATATTGCTGCAGAGAAAAACATGGCAGGCTCCGTCCTTTGCAAACAGGACCACCGCTTGCCTTGTCCCCCTCCCACAATCCCATCAGGTTTCCTGTGCTATACTTTGGAGACAAACACCGCACTCCAAATCCCAAACACACAAGAGGGAGGCCTGTACTTCCTCACACCCCAACAGAATAGGACGGCAGCCCTCTTGGTGCATCCAGGGCTCAACCTCATCTTGCACTTCTTTCCACCGCTGGGTCAGGGCACCTGTTTGCATCCGAAACAACTAGCTTTACACACTTTGCCCTCGAGCATAGATTGCATTACTCCAGCTGTCGGGTGTTTTTTTGGGTGGGGTGCCATCTTGCACCCTGCAAACGCCCCACCTCATTTTCTAGACACATCCAAGGAGATGGCAGGAAGTTTGGCATGTCACATTACCAGTTGTCCTAAATTTCTAAAGAGTAGTGCTTGGTGCTCTCTTGTTAGGAGTCCCCGGTGCTCTCCGCAGGCATGCTCAGTGCTCTTTCTTAGATACCGGCTCTCATTTTTTAAGTTTGGGGGGAACCAGAGGAGGATCAGGCCTGGTGGGGGGTCCGGAAGCATCCCAACCCTCCAGCTGCAGGAAGCCGTAAAAGCTGTGAGGCTGTAGCAATGTCTGGAGAAAAAGAGGTGGATTTATTACCACTTTGCTATGCATTCCCCCTTGCCTTCTCCCACCAGGGACCGACTTTTAGGATTCTCCATCTCCCAGCTGATCCTGTTCGCAGTGGTCAGTGCAAAGCCCCCTCCTCACCTGTAAGCTCTCTCAGGACGGCTTCCAATTCTTCCCCCATCTCCCACATCCCGACTCGTTCTGATTTCCAGATACTGCAAGACTGTTGCTGGAGGACCGGCCCGTGGTCCTTTCCTACCCTATGCAAAAACCACTCTGTACGTGGGCAGAGGAAACCGCCCAGCCTCTGCTCCATTTCCCTCCAGAGCTGCTGTGCTTCCTCTCTCTCCCTTTGTCCCCAAAATGTCTAAAAATTGGTGCTCTCTGGGGAGGCAGCTGCCGCCCCGCCGTTCCCGTTTTGTGGTCCTCTCTTCCAAAGTGGTGCCACGTTATTTCCTTAGGGACCACTTTTTTGGGGGGTGGCGGGGGCGATCGGAGGGGGTGGCGGGGCTCTTGGAATTGCTTCGGCTTTGTGTTGACGCGTCCATGAGATCTTTCTGTGCGCTGTTGCAAAACCCGTCGAGGGTTTCCTCGCTTCTACGACGCACACGGAATTGGGGGTTTGGGTGGGGGGAGAATGGAGATTTTTTTTTAATTTTTTTTTTGGCCGGGGTCCAAATCCAGGAAGCCCCCTCCCTACCCCCCCGCCAAAATCTTGTGGGTTTTGTTTTTGTTGTTGTCCTCATTGTCGTCTTTTTCGTGCATGTTCAGAAACGACAACACTGCTTTTCCACAGTGAGCAATAAAAAAAAGTGTTTTTTCAGGTGGTGGCAGAGGGAGATCGGGTGGGTGGTCGGTGTTTTTGAGGGGGGTGTCCTGCCCTCACCAGAAGTCGCGTGCAAATCTCCCCCTCCATACACACACACACAGGGACACACACACACTTCTCATCCGTTAGTGCTTCACTCCACAAACCACAACACGACAGCCAAAATCCCTTTTACAGACGGCAGTCAGCATCGGGATATCCAAGGATTTAACGAACGCTCAAAATAACTGGTTTTGGTGCCGGTTGCCTGGGCCTCACAGGTTGTGTTGTGTTGCAGAATCGGAACGGTTGTGTTGCAAAATCGGAAAATCAGGGAAGGATAATCCCTGACCCCCCCCCCAATTATTTCCTCACGAGTCTTTCCGCTTTGCTTCTCGTCTGAGTCCACTGGTGTGGCAACACTTTGTATGTTCACAGACACACACAACACACACACACACACACGGCCGCAAGCCAACTCCTCCTCACTCCTTTATGCAGTGTGTGTCTGATGTGTTTGTCCTCTTTTAAAACAACAACAACAGCGGACTTTTTTTGTAAATCGAAAGACCTCCCCTCCTTCCTCATTTCCAGGCAGCATTAAACATTTTTTATATTTACAAGGTCTACCCTGTAAAAAGAATTTCATATTTTTATTGCAATTGCTAAAAAGAAGAAAAACAAAACAAAAAAAGGCATTTGGCCTCCTCCTTTGTGATTTCTGTGTCTATTAAAAAGCATGAGATCTCTCCCGCGTGCCTCTCGTTTTCTCTCCCTCGTCTTGTGGGGCGGCGCCGAGCGGGAAAAGCTGCCGGAGGACGGGGACAGCAATGGTGTTGGTGAGGTTGGGGGAGTCGGAAATTTTGGGCGCGCCACGGCCCTCCGGGGGGGGCATGGAGCGGGAGGAAAAGTCTGGAAACAGGAAACTTTGATTGCACAAACTTGGACAAAAGGGGACCCCCCTTTTTTTGAGCTGCTCACACAACAAAAGAAGGCAAGATACTCCTATTGACACATTTTGGGGGTCCAAACTAGCGCACTTTTTTAAGCATGCGTGCACGTGTTTCAAGCGTGCACGTGCTAACCCTACAGTTGCTTCTGCGTGAGAAGCTTCCCAAAGATAAGCAGTCTTAGAGACCCCCAGGGGCCATCCGGTCCAACCCCTTTCGGCCATGCAGGAAGACACCCCCAAAGCCCTCCCTCGGACAGATGGCCACACAGCCTCTGCTTAAAAGCCCCCAAAGAAGGAGGAGACCCCACCACACTCCATATTCCTCTGTTAAACAGCTCTGACCATCAGGAA
Organism: Iguana delicatissima; assembly: GCA_948472985.1. Lineage (NCBI taxonomy): Eukaryota > Metazoa > Chordata > Lepidosauria > Squamata > Iguanidae > Iguana > Iguana delicatissima. The sequence continues at coordinate 192,865 of CAOKZL010000059.1, forward strand.
GTTCTTCCTGAGATTCAGGTGGAATCTCTTTTCCTGCAGCTTGAATCCATTGCTCCGTGTCCTAGTCTCTGGAGCGGCAGAAAGCAGGCTAGCTCCGTCTTCAACATGACATCCCTTCAAATATTTAAACGTGGCTATCATGTCCCATCTTTAACCTTCTCTTTTGCTGACTAAACATACTCAGCTTCCTAAGGCGTTCTTCATAGGGCTTCATGGCTTCCAGACCCTTCATCATTTTGGTCAGCTTCCTCTGGACACACTGCAGCTTGTCCATCTCCTTGAATTGAGATGCCAAGAACTGGACACAGGATTATTCCAGATGAGGCCTAACAAAAGCAGAATAGAATGGTACCATTACCTCCCTCGATCTGGACACCAGACTCCTATTGATGCAACCAAGAATCATGTTGGCTTTCTTGGCCGCCGCAGCACACTGCTGGCTCATGTTCAGTTTGTGGTCCCCCAAGACTGCATGCATGCGCTAAACTTGCAACAATTGCTTCCAAGTGAGAAGCTTCCCAAAGATAAGCAGTGATAGAATCATAGAGTTGGAAAAGATCCCGGGGCCAAATCCAGTCCAGCCCCCTTCTGCCATGCAGCAGGACACACTCAAAGCACCCCCAGCAAATGGCCACCCAGCCTCTGCTTAAGAGCCTCCAAAGAAGGAGGAGACCCCACCGCACTCCATATTTCACTGCCAGACAGCTCTGACCGTTAGGAAGTCCTTTCCTGCAGCTTGAATCCTTTGCTCTGTGTCCTAATCTCCGGAGCAGCATAAAACAGACTTGCTCCATCCTGCATATGGCATCCTTTCAAATATTTAAACCTGAATAAAAGAAGGAAGTTGGGAGGAACAGTGGAGAGAAACCGAGCCATAGAATAATAGAATCCTGGAGTTTGAATCCATTGCTCCTTGTCCTCGTCTCCCGAGCTGCAGAAAAGAAGTTTGCTCCGTCTTCAAATATTTAAACATGGCTTTTGAAAGCAGCTGAAAAACTGGGATGGTAGAGAATTAATTGGGGCTGTCATTGACAAATTAGGAAAGTTTGGAGGTTGTGAAATACGAATAGATTAGCAAACCATAGTTCTGTGTAGCATTTTACGGATGGAAACTGGGGTCCATGGGTGGCCAACATCATAAACTTCTCAAAAATGACAAAATCTATATTAATTATGAAGAATGCATATATTAAGAGAGGCTGCAGGAATCATTTCTTGAGGCCAAACCCCTTGCAAAACATCTGACTGGTTTCGGGGCCCGGTTTTTAGTCCGAACTCCTTCAAGATGCTGGATCAAGGAGAAAATTCCTTCAGAAAGCTTTTCTGCCTCCTCTGAGGTTTGGGTAGCAGAAGGAAAGAGGAAAATGCAATCACATTTTATTGCAAAAAAATAATATTTAATTTTTTCAGCAACCCAATTAGTGATTTTGCATTACCTGGGGGCTGCCTCTTTAACAGTTGCTTTCCATGTGTGAAATTATAATACAGTGCCAAAGTTTAATAAGCTGGCTCAAAACCGTGTCTTAATTAAACCAGCTCCCCTTTATGCAGCTGTGAGAAATTAAATTAGAAATTAGTTATATAAATGGTTACATTTTTATCTTTTTAAAATCAGCCACCAAGGCGCACAGATGGCTCCTAGCTTGACTTTTATAGCTTTTATATTATTATTATTATTATTGTTGTTGTTGTTGTTGTTGTTGTTGTTATTATTATTATTATTATTATTAAAGAGCAATTTTCCAGGTTGTTGCATTAATGAGCATTAGAAGCTGTTGTTTTTTTTTTAGATGGAGAAGGAAGTAAAATTTTTAATTTAGGGGTTCCCAAAATGTCCTGGGGGAGGCCTTATAAAAATAATATAAAGACAGAAAATAAAGTGGAATGGAAGAATACGGTGGCTAAATACATTAAAGGCACCTGGTTGTGCCTGATCTCAGATGCTAAGCAGGGACAGCCCTGGTTAGTCCCTTAATGGGAGACCGCTAACAAATATCCCCAATAAAGAGAATTCAAATCATGGTTTTGAAACAAGGGAGGGGAAAAAAACCCACCCAGAAATGAATTATTATCATTTTTGGTGTTTGTATTTGCTGGCAGTGTTGATTTTTGGAACTTAATACAGCTGACTATGGATTATGCTGCTAAAATAACATATTAATACCAATATATATATATAGAAATATTTATATAAATATTTATATATTTTTCTATATATTTATATATATTTAAAATATATTTTATATATATTTATATAGATAAATAGATGCATACCTTCCAATTTTCCAATCTGGCAGGGACCATCTCAGTTCATCTATGCCGTCGGCCTTTCCGCACAACACAATTATCGCACAATGATTCCATTTTAACAACCATGGGCTGCTTCCTATGGGGATTCTGGGGTTTGTAGTCTTGAGAGCTCTCTGGCCCAGACTGCTAAAATATCCCTTCCTAAACTGCAAATCCCACAGAACAGAACCATGGCAGTTAAAGTGGAATTATACTGCAACAGTTATGTGGTGCGGAAAGGGCCTTGCATAAACTTTGCTAGCCAGTTCTTCTTCCCCTAAATATGTGCTATTTGGGTATTAATCAGGTGTGATTTCTCTTTATTGCACATTTTCACTAAAAAGTACAGCAGGTCCCCCCATATCCGCAAGGGGACACATTTCTGCACTTAACCGTGGATAATTAAAAAAAAAGTGGATAATTAAATCCAATTTTGGCAATGAGATGAAGGACAATAGGCATTGAGAGAAGTATGCAGCCTGGCTGATATCATCAACAATAATTAATATTAAGGATAATAGTTGGCATTTTAATAATGGTTATTACCAACAATATTTAATATTAATGGCAATCATTGATATCAATAATAATAATTGTGAAGTTAGGATTATGCGTAATTTTGGAGCTGGAGTCATCAATCCAGGCCTGGAAAGGACGCCTGGGGAGCTAAGTCAGGGATGCTGGGTGTTGGAGTCCAAGATCCAGAGATGAGGGGTGACTTTGTTTTCCAAACTTTCCCCCAATTTGTCCAGTTGTGTAACCTTCCCGTCCCCCCAACAAAGGGTCTCCAGGTGCCGTGAGAGTGTGACTACGGAAGGTATTTTGTGCAAAAGGAAGGGGCCGCCACCAAAAAGGCCCCGCGGCCACTTTGTGCCTTCTCGCCCTCCCTTTGCAAGGTCATAATTCGCATTAGGGTCTTTTGCGATCTGTGGGAGAAGGGGCCACCTTTCCTGCACCCTTTCAGAGCTGTTTTTGATTGTTAGCTTTTTAATTGAGTCCCAGTCCAGTCTGGAAAAGGAGGGATATTTTTTAAAAAAATGCTTTTATTGGGTATATCCTTTTAATGTTTTAAAATGCATTTATTTATTGTTGAAAGCTGCCTTCGGCCCCATTCCGAGAGAAAGGCAGCCTACAAATATAATAATAAATAATAATAAATAAATACTCCTGCATGGGGGTGGGCTAGATGACCTCTGAGGATCCCTTTGAACTTTATTCTTCAACAACAACAACAACAACAGTAATAATTATAGCCTTATATAATATAAACATATATAATATATAATTATATATTAAATTATGTATAGGATAATATAATTATATTTGCACATAAAACATATATAGATATTATACATATTGGTATATATAAGACATATCTATATATAATATAAATTATGTATAATGTATTTATATTATGTGTATTGTATCTTATTATATATTATGCATAATATTATTTAATTATATAAGTTTATAACTTTTAAAATAATAATCTTAGAACAAAGTGTGCGTTTAGGTTTTTTTTTGGCTTAATCTTCAGTCGGACACCCAGAGATTTTGGACCTCAATTCCCATCATCCCCAGCTGTTATGGTGGGGGATTCTGGGGGTTGGAATCCAAAACCCCTGGAGATCAATTTGAGGCCTTTTCGGGGGTTTTCACGACAAATCCCATCGCCTGGTGGGGATGATGGGGGATGCAGGAAGCTTAAGTCTTCCAACACCCGTGACCCACTGACATAATGAGGGGACCAATAAAGTTGTTACACCGGCGGGCCCTATTTAATGTAACACCGGGAGTCGTGAAGCAAAGTACTTCTTTTTCTGGCATGAGATGGCGGAGGGGGGCTCTAGCCCCAGCCTCTCTATGGGGGCGTTTCTCGTTTGCGGGAAATAGACTTATATTGTTTCTTCTCTCAGGAGAAAGAAGAAACCCGGAAGTCGATGTGCTTATATAAATTGCTTATATAGCTCTATAGGCTGCCACTATTAATCCTCATTTTAAGCTTTCCGCCATTAAAAAATGAGAACTGAACCCGGAAACTCCTCCCAAGCGAGCCGTATGTTCTCTCTCATCTTTGTTCCGTCGCATAAATCCCCTTTAGATTTGAAACGCTCTATGGCTACCTCACCTCCTCGCTCTCCGATTGGCTGAGCTGACCCCACGTGGTACCCCTCCTCTCCAGGAGGCGGGGCGGGAGGCCGACCACGGCTCGCTACTGGGCGCGGAAGAGGGAGGCTGGGTGGGCGGAGCCTGGCCGCCTTCCCGGGGAGGGCGGCGGGGTGCGGGTGACGTCCGCTCGGGGAGACGCCCTTCTCGGAAGCGGCCCCGGGCGGGACTTCCGGTGCCGGCCCGCGCCTGCGCAGTCTCTTTCCTCCCGGGCTGCCTCCAGAGGTGGGAGGCGAAGATGGTGCTCATCAAGGAATTGTGAGTTTCTGGGGGACCCCCTTTGATTGCGGGCAGAGCCCCCTCCCCACGGCGGAGGGGCAGCTAATTAATTAATTAATTAATTATCCAATCCCAAGTAATTAATTCCAAGGGAGGCCAGGAGGAGGCCCCCTTTCTCCCCGCCCTCCAAAGGGGAAGGGTCCCCTCCCCATTTCCTGTCCCTTTAATTAAAGCCCCCCTCCCCACTTTGGAGGGAGTAATTAATTAATTAACCAATCCCAAGTCATTGATTCCAAAGGAGACCAGGAGGAGGGGCGCCCCCTCTTTCCATCCACCCCCCAAAAGGAAAGGGTCTCTTCCCCAGTTCCCCTCCTTTTAATTAAAAACGAAGGCGCCCTTCCCCGCTTTGGAGGGAGTAATTAATTCCAAATAATTGATTCCAAGGCAGACCAGAGGCCAAGAAAAGAGTTTCTCCCTCTTTCTCCCCCACCCCCCCGAAAGAAAGGATCCTCTCCCCATTTCCTGACTCTTTAATTAGAGACAGAGCCCCCCTCCCCACTTTGGATGGGGCAGTTAGTTAATTAATCCCAGGTAATTGATTCCAAGGCAGACCAGAGGTCAGGAGGAGGGGGCCCCTCTTCTCTCCCACCCCTAAAAGGAAAGGGTCTCCTTCCTATTCCCTCCTTTAATTAATTAATTCCAAATAATTTATTCAATGGAGCCTAGAGCCCAGGAGGAGGGGTCTCTTTCTTCCCCACCCCCCAAAAGGGAAGGGTCTCTTCCCCATTTCCCCCCTATTCCTGGAGCCAACGCCCCCTCCGTCTCTTCTTCTCCCCAATTTTGAATTCCTTAATTAATTAGAAAGAGACCCCAGGCCGGGGGGGAATGGGCCTCTTCCCCTTCCCCCTCCCCCTTTTAAGGCAGGGAGCGCCCCCTCCTCACTAATCAACTATACCTTAATTTGGCATGCCTTTATTCTAGAGCAAAAGCTTAATTCTATTCTAATGTTAATTCCTTGCATGTTCTCAACCAAGAATTCAATCCCTATTTAAATTTAATGTTAATTTCCTGCATGTTTTTGCATGTTCTCTATTAGGCTGTACTCCCACTTTTGGGAAGTAAGCGCAATCCAAGAATAAACAAGAAGGCCGAGATGGTGCCCCCGTCTTGCTCCGTCCCTCCCCCTCCCCCTTTAATTACCCGACTCTAACGGCTCTGCTAATGAGTTTTGCTTTTTCTCACTTTTTTTTGTCTTCCAGTCGCGTGGTCCTGCCCTGCTCCGTCCAAGAGGTGAGTCTTCCCTTCCTCCCTGTCCTCGGAATCTTTAATTGGGCGGGAGAGTCTTGCTGATATTTTCGAGGAAAGGGGCGCTTCCGTCAGTCGAAGGACCACCCGGGGGTCTTTTCGCTTTGCCTTGGACCCCTGCGGGTCCCTTCCCTGGCTCTCAGGTTTATTTTACCCTGGATATTTTGGAGGAGGCAAGTTCCTCGTGGTCGGACTCTCCCTCTTGGAGCCTGGTTCTCTCTTAGTAGCTGCGCTGGACGCTCTCCCACTCGGTGGCAGCGCCGGAGGGGCTCCCTCTTTCGCAGTAGCTGCCCTGGGGGGCCCTCTTTTTCTTTCGGGGGCTCTCCCTCTCTTCTCCTGGCACCTGGGATCCCCCCGCCCCAGTAATGCCTGGGGACCCCTCTCGCTTGGTAGTAGTGCCTGGGCATCTCCTCTCTCTCTGCCTGGAGTAGTACTTGGAGACCCCCCCCCCTCTGGATTAGTGCCTAGGGACTCCCGTCTCTGGAGTAGTGCCTGCGGACCCCTCTCTCTCTCTTTCTCTTAGTGCCCAGGGACCTCTCCCCTTCTTCTTAGTAGCACCTGGGGTCCTCTCTCTCTCTCTCTGTCTTTAGTAGCGCCTGCAGACCTCTCTCTCTTGGTAGTACTGCCTGGGTATTCTCTCTCTCTCTCTCTCTGCCTGGAGTAGTGCCTGGGGGACCTCTCTCTCAGTGGTAGTGCTTGGGGACCTCTCTCTCCTGGTAGTAATGCCTGGGGATCTCTCTCTTAGTAGTGGTGCCTGGGGAACCTCTCCTTCTCTTTCTTGGTACTTGTGCCTGGGAACTTCTCTCTCGGTAGCTGCTTGTAGGGGCCTCTCTCTCGGTAGCAGTGCCTGAGGGTCTTCTCTCCTGGTAGGAATGCCTGGGCCCCCCTCCTCTCATTCTCTCTCTCTCTCGGTAACTGGGGCTGGAGTTCTCATTCTCTCTCAGCAGACCTCCGTCTCAGGTGTACTGCATACGGATCTCTCTCTCAGTAATAGTGCTTCTCTCTGAGTGGTAGCTCCTGGGGCTCTCCCTCTCTCTCCCAGTAGTGCCTCAGTAGCTGTGCCTGGGGCTCTGTCTCTCAGCCTCCATCCCCAGGGCTCACTCTCTCTCAGCATCTGTGCCCGGGGCTCTCTCTTTTTTTTTCAGCTGTGCCCAGGGCTCTTTCAGTAGCTGTACCTGGGCTCTCACTCTCCTTAGCTATGCCTGGCACTCTCTCAATCGCCATCCCTGGGACTCTCTCTCGGCTGCTGGGCCTGGCCCTGGCATTCTCTTTCTCTAGCCTCTATGCCTGGCGCTCCCTCTCTTTTGTCAGCTGTGCCCAGGGCTCTCTCAGGAGCTGTGCCTGGGCCTTCCCTCTCTGTAGCTGTGCCCGGGGCTCTCTCTTTTTGTCAGCTGTGCCCGGGGCTCTCTCGGGAGCTGTGCCTGGGCCCTCCACCTCTGCAGCTGTGCCCGGGGCTCTCTCTTTTTTATCAGCTGTGCCCGGGGCTCTCTCGGGAGCTGTGCCTGGGCCCTCCCTCTCTGCAGCTGTGCCCGGGGCTCTCTCTTTTTTGTCAGCTGTGCGCGGGGCTCTCTCGGGAGCTGTGCCTGAGCCCTCCCTCTCTGCAGCTGTGCCCGGGGCTCTCTCTTTTTGTCAGCTGTGCCCGGGGCTCTCTCGGGAGCTGTGCCTGAGCCCTCCCTCTCTGCAGCTGTGCCCGGGGCTCTCTCTTTTTGTCAGCTGTGCCCGGGGCTCTCTCGGGAGCTGTGCCTGAGCCCTCCCTCTCTGCAGCTGTGCCCGGGGTCTCTCTTTTTTGTCAGCTGTGCCCGGGGCTCTCTCGGGAGCTGTGCCTGGGCCCTCCCTCTCTGCAGCTGTGCCCGGGGCTCTCTCTTTTTGTCAGCTGTGCCCGGGGCTCTCTCGGGAGCTGTGCCTGAGCCCTCCCTCTCTGCAGCTGTGCCCGGGGTCTCTCTTTTTTGTCAGCTGTGCCCGGGGCTCTCTCGGGAGCTGTGCCTGGGCCCTCCCTCTCTGCAGCTGTGCCCGGGGCTCTCTCTTTTTGTCAGCTGTGCCCGGGGCTCTCTCAGGAGCTGTGCCTGAGCCCTCCCTCTCTGCAGCTGTGCCTGGGGTCTCTCTTTTTTGTCAGCTGTGCCCGGGGCTCTCTCAGGAGCTGTGCCTGGGCCCTCCCTCTCTGCAGCTGTGCCCGGGGCTCTCTCTTTTTTGTCAGGTGTGCCTGGGGCTCTCTCAGGAGCTGTGCCTGAGCCCTCCCTCTCTGCAGCTGTGCCCGGGGTCTCTCTTTTTTGTCAGCTGTGCCCAGGGCTCTCTCAGGAGCTGTGCCTGGGCCCTCCCTCTCTGCAGCTGTGCCTGGGGCTCTCTCTTTTTATCAGCTGTGCCCGGGGCTCTCTCAGGAGCTGTGCCTGGGCCCTCCCTCTCTGTAGCTGTGCCTGGGGCTCTCTCTTTTTTGTCAGCTGTGCCCGGGGCTCTCTCAGGAGCTGTGCCCGGGCCCTCCCTCTCTGCAGCTGTGCCCGGGGCTCTCTCTTTTTTGTCAGCTGTGCCCGGGGCTCTCTCGGAAGCTGTGCCCGCTACACTCTCAGCTGCTGTGCCCGATGCTTTTCCAGATTGCTTTCCAAGGTTCTCTGTCCCTGACTATTTCTTGCTGATCCCAGAAAGCGCACTGTTAGGCCTCGGGGCTGTGCCAAAACATTTTAAAAAACTTTTAAAACATTTTTAAAAAGCATGGTAACGGTCATAGAACCGTTGAATATGATGGCCTAAGTTGAGTCAGCGTGGCTTCTCGGGAGAGTCCAGGCTTGGTTTGCTCCAGGAGCCCATCCTAGAGTTGGAAGAGACGCCCAGGGGCCATCCAGTCCGGCCCCCTTCTGCCATGCAGGAATCCCAGAATGAAAGCACCCCCAGCAAATGGCCGCCCAGCCTCTGGTTAAAAACCTCCAAAGGAGGAGGAGACCCCTCCCCACCCCACGGAGGCAGCAGCCAATTCCACCCTCAAAGGGCTCTGACGGTCAAGTTTAGGCGGAATTCTCTTTTCCCGTAGTTTGAATCCGTTGCTCCGTGTCCTGGTCTCTGATGCAGCAGAAAATGAGCTTGCTCCGCCTTCAACGTAAAACCGTTCTGTTTTCTTTTTCATCCCAGTATCAGGTTGGGCAGCTTTATTCCGTGGCGGAAGCTAGCAAAAACGAAACCGGAGGCGGCGAAGGGATCCAGGTTTTAACCAATGAGCCTTACGAGAAGGACGGGGAGAACGGCCAGTACACGCACAAGATCTACCACCTGAAGAGGTCAGGGGCCCGGCCGGCCGCGTTCTTGTCCTCCCCTCTTTTTTGGGGGGAGTCTTTGGTTGCAACACACGCTCGCAATTGCACGTGCCGTGCCGGATTTCCACGCGTGAAATTATGGGAGAGAGGCCTGCTTGGCTGGGCACGTTCGCGTGATGATATAGTAATAATAATAATAATAATAATAATTAAAAAAATTATGTATGTTATTAATGTATAATAAATATATATATATATATATATAATAGTGGGAGTTGGACTCAATGGCCCCTGGGGTCTCTTCCAACTCTATGATTCTATGATTCTAATAATGTGTATATATTTTATTATTATTTATATATTATATATATAATTATTATATATATTGTATGTTATAATAATAATCTATTATTATTTTTATTATATTATACAATATATATAATTATATATATAATATATGTATATAATACAATAGATACACATTATTAATATATAACACATATATATTATATATATTATACAATATATATATAATTATATGTTTATCCATATAATACAATAGATACACATAATTAATATATAACACACATATATATATTATACAATATATATATATATATGTATAATATATGCATATAATACAATAGATACACATTATTAATATATAACACATATATATTATAAATATATATTATACATTAATAACAGCCAAGAAGGCCTCTCTCCCATAATTTCATGCATGGAAATTGGGAACAGCAATTTATTTATATGGTGAATAATAATAATAATATAGGAGCGGCAGAAATAAATAAAAATATAGATATACTAGGTATATTGTATTTTCACTTTTATGCCTTTCTTTGGCAGCTTTGTTTCATTACTTTTGCCTCTTGTCTCTTTATTGCTTTTTTTGAAATTTTATTTTATTAATGATCTAACAAAGAATATAAGTAAAAATAAATAAATAAATAAAAATAAATAAAAGTAAAAGGTGCTCAAGAACAAAAAGAATGAAATAAAAAAATTCAAGCACCAAGCAAAGGAATGAGTATTTATCAGAATCAGATTTCATCCGTATAAAATTATTTTATAAAAATCTGGTTTAATCCAGCGTACGTGATTTTAACCTTTTAGATTTCTCTTAGCTTGTTTAATACATTTTATGTTTATTTCTTACTGTTTCAAGGTTTTCATATTTGGTTTTTAACTTACATGCCTGCCCCACGCTCCGAGGTTTTGCGATAACGGGGCGGGATGGGCATATTTTGAATAAAAAGGGAATTTAAAAAAATGGGAAAGTAGTTTTTTCCTACCATATTTAGCCACAGATTTGGAGTAAATTGCCAAGGGGTGTGTGTGATTCCCCTGGGAGACCAGGGTTCGAATCCGTGCTCAGTCCTGGGGGAAGAAGCTTGGGTGAGTCACACTCTCTCAGCCTCGGAGGGAGGCCGCTTTGGCGAGCCCTGTCTGAACAAATTTTGCTAAGAAACACTTGTGAAAGTTTCTTCTTAGGGTTGCCATGAGTTGGACACAGTGCCTTTCTTTTCTGTGCTCAACCAGTCTCCCTGGTTCTCATCCTCTGCTTAGCGGGAGGGTTTTTAAGCAGCGTCAGCCCCGGGATGTCGGTGAAGGAGGTCTGGAGGAAGACAGACTTTCATTCTTGGGTTGCAGTGTCGTCTCTGGAGTAAACAGTGTGTAAGCTGGACTAGATGGCTTTTGGGGTTTCAGCTCTTAATGTTCTGCGTGGAAGATGGAGCATGCCTCTGCTTTTGCCCCAAAGACTAGGACACGAAAGCGTGGGTTCAGATTGCAAGGGGGGGGGATATTCGCCTCGACGTTAGAAAGAGCTTCTTGGCTGCCAGAGCCGCATGAAAGGGGCCTAGGAGTCTTAATGGAACCCAAGCTGAACCTGAGCCAGCAGTGTGATGCGGCGGCTAAAAAGGCCAACGCGATCCTCGGCTGCATCAAGAGGAGAGTAGTGCCGAGGTCAAGGGACGTGATGGTCCCACTCTATTCTGCTTTGGTCAGAGCACACCCGGAATAATACTATGTCCGGTTTTGGGCACCTCAGTTCAAGAAGGATGCGGACAAGCTGGAAGGTGTGCAGAGGAGGGTGACCAAAATGGCAGCGGGTGTGGAAGCCGTGATGCCCTACGAGGAGCAGCGGAGGGAGCTGGGGATGTTTAGTCTGCAGAAGAGAAGGTTAAGAGGGGACGTGAGAGCCACGTTTAAATATTTGAAGGGATGCCATGTTGAAGACGGAGCTAGCCTGTTTTCTGCCGCTCTGGAGACGAGGACACGGAGCAATGGACTCAAACTGCAGGAAAAGAGGTTCCACCTGGACCTCAGGAAGAACCTCCTGAGGCTGTTTGAGAGTGGCCGCCGCCTCCATGGAGTGTGGTGGGGTCTCCCCCTTCTTTCGAGGTTTTTAAGCAGACGCCGGACGGCCGTCTGTCCAAGGGAGGGCTTGGATGTGGGTTCGTGCCCAGCAGAGGGTTGGTTTTAATTTAATTAATTTAAAATTTAAATTTTAATCAATTTAAATTAGATTTGATTTAAATTGGTTGGGGTCTCTTTCAGCTCTGTGACTCTGGATACCTTCCAGCTTGTCCATGTCCTTCCTGGACTTTGGTGCCCAGAACTGGACACAGGATTATTCCAGGTGGGGTCTGGCCAAAGCAGAAGAGAGTGGGACCGTCCCTTCCCTTGACCTGGGCGCTATATTCTTATTTGATGCAACCTAGAATCGTATTGCCTCTTTTAGCTGCAGCATCACACTGCTGGCTCCGGTTCAGCTTGTGATCCACCAAGACTCCTAGATCTCTTTCACATGGCTCCTGACAGTCAACAAGCTCTCCCTAATGTTGAGGTGAATATCTTTCCTTGCAATTTGAATCTGATTTGGGGCAACAGCAGAAAAAAAAGAATTCTCAATCTTCCAAGCAGAACCTTAAAAAAGCTTGAAGGGACCCCCAAAGGGCCATATAGTCCATCTCACACTGTCCATGGCACTGTTTCCTCTGGGCACAACAATGGAACCCAAGAGTGAAAAGTCTGCCTTCCTCCAGCCCTCCTTCACCAACTTCCCAGGGCTGATGCTGCTTAAACACCTTCCTGCTAAGCAGAGAATGAGGAGCAACAAGAGAGGCATAAAAAGGCTTTCGCAAAGAGGAGTTTCTTTGCCAGAAGGTTGGTTAATTGAGGGATGTGAAGGCCCAGGGTGGAAAAATTGGGAAGAAATTCCATTTTGCAACATTTATGTATTTTTAATTCTAATATTTTTAATTTCCTTGTTTTTCTTACAGCAAAGTTCCTGGCTTTGTGCGGATGTTTGCTCCGGAGGGCTCGCTCGTCTTCCACGAAAAGGCCTGGAACGCCTATCCTTACTGCCGGACGAGTAAGCGTCCGCACTTGCGTCCTCTGTTTTGGGATTTAAAAGCCGCCCTGATGCCAGGCCAGAAAATAAATATTCCACCTGAATTTTTTTTTTTTTTTTGTAAAACTGGGAACGGTTTAGGGAGTTTCTCTGAAGCTGAGTTTCTGTTTTTACGATGTGGGTTGGAGCCGTCATTCAGGTTTTAAACACATCCACAAGGTAGATGTGCTCAGCTGTAACTTTAAGAAAAAATATATATATATATATATCTTAAAGTTAAAGCCAGGCATCTCTCTCTCTCTCTCCTTTTCTTTCTCTATATATAAATATATAATTTTTTCCATATAATATTCCAAAGATTCCATTGGAATATTCCTCCAGCACTCCTTCACCCACTTCCCAGGGCTGATGCTGCTTGAAAACCCTGCGACTAACCAGAGGATGAGGAGGATTAGGGGAGACTGGGGGCCACAAATTGGAATAAATATTGGAATAAATACAGGAATATGGATTTATATGGTCACGGTAGCTCGACTGGTATTTGCACAGAGATTGGAAACAAGAGGAAAATTCCAAATACTGATGATCAGCTGTTGAAAATATATGAGCCGCCAGAATTAGACAAATTGACAACCTAACGCTTAAAATAAAGGGTTTAAAAACTCTTTTTATATGATAGAAGAGAGAAGGTATTAAATGTGACATGTTGAAAAATTTAAAGTTATATTTGTTTGTTTGTTTTTATATTTATTTATATTTATTTTGATGGAAACGAAAGAGATGCAAGGTGTGGAAATGAGGAAAAGTTCACGTATCTACTTCGTTCACTGGGGTATAAACGAGTATCTCCCAAAAATATATATAAATATCGATATAATAATAATTTTAAATATTATTAATATATATAATATAATTTATTTTATATATAAAATTACATTATATAAATTTAATGTAAATTATATAAAATATTTATATATATATAGTATATATTGTTAATGTAATGTTTTAGTATATATAAATAAATATGTCCATATATATATGTGTGTGTGTGTGTGTATGAACATAAATCCTGACATAAATGAGCCAAAGTAATTAGCAGCAAAAGTGCCAAATGACTTTCCTATTCCAGCTCATTAACGTCTCCTTCCCCCCTTTTTTCCCTCTTTCTTTCCACGTTTCTCGGGGATCCAGTTGTAACGGTGAGTATTATTAATTAATTAATTTGAAGGCCTGGGAACTATTATTATTATTATTTTAAAAAATATCCTTGACTCCAGTTATATTAGTCACTAATAATAAACTGTTTTTTTTTAATTTTATTCCAAGTAACTTTTATAAAGCAACCGCTGAAGCATAAGCTAATATTCGATTGCTAAATTAAAAATACACTTTGCAGAGAAAAGCATTGGAAAAAAGGAGGGGGGGAAGATAAATAATCTCCTTTGTAGCTCTTTCTTTGGCTAATTAATAATCGTAAATAACTTCTGTCTGCTTTCTTCCAAGGATTTCCTAATCTGGTAGTTTCATTTTCCACCTATTTATTGTTTAATTCTGGATAAAAAAAATTGCTTCAATGCCTTAACTTGCCCTGGTATCCAGATTTATTTTTAAAAAGTAATAAGTCCCAGGAACACACTGATTTTTGTTAACAACAGCGTTGCTTATTTGTATGTGTGTGTGTGTGTGTGTGTTTTTAAAGACCATTTTTTAATTTTAATTTTTTTAAAAAATTCTAATAAAAAGATAAAAAAATATTCTTTATTGGAAAGTGTAAAACATACAAAATAGATAGAAAATTGGGCGTTTTTTTAAAAAAAAGACCCTTTGCATTATCAGGTTTTTTAATTTTAATTTTTAAAAAATTTCTAATAAAGTAAAAAAAATTTTTTATTGGAAAGCATAAAGCGTACAAAACAAGTATACCTAACAAGTCAAAAAGTAAAGTAAAAATTAAGGGAATTGCTAAGGGCTTATTGCGTTATCATGTTGAGTTTTAACTGCAATTTTTTTTCCTGATTTTTGCAAGATGATGTTGCAAGGAAAGTGTTTTATTTATTTATTTTTAATTGCAAACTATTTCTATTGCTGTTAATTACCTAATTAACATCTCCCGCTTCCGACAGAACGAGTACATGAAGGACGACTTCTTCATCAAAATCGAGACGTGGCACAAGCCGGATTTGGGGACCTCCGAAAATGTAAGTTGAATTTTGCATTTTTTTACAGGTGGGTTTTGCATTTTTTTACAGGTGGATTTTGCATTTTTTTAAATCTGGGTTTTGCATTTTTTTAAATCCGGGTTTTGCATTTTTTTTTAACTCGGGTTTTACATTTTTTTAACTCGGGTTTTGTATTTTGTTAAGTCAGGTTTTGCATTTTTTTTTAATTTGGGTTTTTCAGAGTTGGATTTTGTATTTTTTTAAAGGTGGGATTTGCTTTTTTTTTAAACTCGGGCTTTGCATTTTTTTTTAAAGTCGGGTTTTGCATTTTTGTAAAGTTGGGTTTTGCAGTTTTTTAAATCTGGCTTTTGCATTTTTTTTAAATCCGAGTTTTGTGTTTTCTTAAATCAGGTTTTGCATTTTTTTTAAGTTGGGTTTTTCAAAGTCGCCTTTTGCAGTTTTTTGAAGCTGGATTTTTCCTGGGGAATTTTCTTGCATGCCAGCAGGAAGACCTCCAAAAATAAATTCTCATTTTTGACTCTGCTGGGGGAAAAAAAGCACCTTACGGTCAGAAACCCACAACTTTGGAAATGCCGTATGGCAGGGAGTGAGAAATAAACAGGGGAAACCCTTTTTTAATTTTGTGGTTGTCCAAATTGAGGTGGACCTATCGAAGATATAGGATGGGATACACCTGCCTGTCCATGTGAAAGGGATCTGGTAGTCTTGGTGGACCCTTAGCTGAACATGAGCCAGCAGTGTGATGCGGCAGCTAAAAAGGCCAATACGATCCTTGGTTGCATCAACAGGAGTATGGTGTCCCGATCGAGGGAGGTGATGGTACCACTCTATTGTGCTTTGGTCAGACCTCCTCTGGAATAATCCTGTGTCCAGTTCTGGGCACCTCATTTCAAGAAGGAGATGGAGAAGATGGAAGGTGCTCGGAGAAGGGCGACCAAAATGGTGGAGGGTCTGGAAGCCATGAAGCCGTCTGAGGAGTGGCTGAGGGAGCTGTTTAGTCTGCAGAAGAGAAGGTTAAAGATGGGACATGATAGCCATGTTTAAATATTTAAAGGGAAGATGGAGCTAGCCTGTTTTCTGCTACTGTAGAGACTAGGACAAGGAGCGGTGGATTCAAACTGTAGGAGGGAAAAAAAAGATTCCACCTGGGATAATTTTATTATTCCTCCCTTCCTTTTGTGTTCCTTTTTTCTTTGGTGGGACCCACTGCTTTTGGTTGTTCTATATGTAAAGCACAGAGATGGGGCTATATAAATAAATAACGATGATGGTCAGCAACATCCTCTCAGCCTCGGAGGAAGGCTGTGGTGGCAACCCTCCCTGAAGAAATCTGGCCAGGACAAATCCACGGGAGTTGGTTAAGGTGAAGCGGGGGCCTGACAGCCATGCTTAAATGATTGAAGGGATGTCATGTTGAAGACGGAGCAAGTCTGTTTTCCGCTGCTCCTGAGACAAGGACGCAGAGCAATGCATTCAAGGGATTTCACCTAAACATCAAGAAGAACTTGGGTCCCTTCCAACTCTTTCCAATTTTTATGGTGCAGTGGAAAATTATTTGCAATTTCTTCCAAAGCTGACCCCCCCCTTGCCTTTTCCCGCTTGCAGGTCCACGAACTGGATCCGAATACGTGGAAGGGCGTGGAGGTCATCCACATCGATATCGCCGACCGGAGCCAAGTGGAACCAGGGGTAGGTGGCAGCAAACTCCCTTCCGTTTCCTCTCCCTTTCTTTTTTCCTCCCCTTTATAATTGTATGGATTGCATTGTCCGATTCAAGTAATCAAACCGTCGTATTTTTATTTAATTTTGCATAAAAAATATTTAAAAAAAACCCATCAGACATACAAATACACATCCTTTTCCTCTTGCCAATATTACATGCAATGACTTCCTCCTGACAAATTTTGGATTACAATCATATATATTTATAAGATCCCTGATATATATCTTGCTGTGCATGTATGCAATTTTTATTTTTATTTTCTTCTATGTGCATAGGTCTTTTCCATATCCCATCCAGTTCCAATCTTTGTTCAATCCATTATCAACAGCCATATTTTTTTTCCTTTGTCTTCTTATTCTCATGGGAAATTATAATAAATGTATATTAGGGAAAAAACCCCAAATTATTTACATATATATATGTATATATATGTACACACACACACACATATATATGTGTGTGTGCGCGCGCGCGCGTGTGTATTTGTTACAGTTTCTATTGTTATACCCAATATTTATTTATTCCTTAACAATAAATCTATTTGTTCCAATGCAGTCATTGACTGGGAAAAGTCCTTCATTCAAAGATAAAATACCATTTTACAAACATAAAATACCATTTTACAAACATAACATACAATTTTATAAGCACAAAATACCATTTTATAAACACAAAATACCATTTTATAAGCATAAAATACCATTTTATAAATGTGAAATACTCTTTTATAAACATAAAATAATATAAAGTAATATTTTTTGGGGAACCAGGGGTAGATGCTGGCAAACTCACCCCCATTTGCCTTTTCTGTCTCTCTTTTTTGGTGTTGTTTGGGTTGCATTGTCTGCCACACTCCGTTGACATATTCCACTCTAACCGTCAGGAATTCCTTTCTGAGGTTCAGGTGGAATCTCTTTTCCTGTAGTTTGACTGCATTGCACCGCGTCCTCGTCTCTGGAGCAGCCAAAAAGAAGCTTGCTCCGTCCTCGACGTTTCAAATATTCAGACGTGGCTGCCATGTCTCCTTATCTTAACCTTCTTTTTGTCAGGCCAAACATACCCAGCTCCCTAAGCCTGGCATGGCTTCCAGAGGAGAAAATTAAACAACAATATCATTTAAAATTATTTAAATTATGAGTTAAGTTATTTAAAAACCATACCCTTAAAACACAAAGATTGCAGAGAGTAGGTGTATCAAAGTGGTGGGATTTACCTGATGTGTAGGCTCGCTACTCAGCAATTGTGGATCTGCTCCAGCTTCCATTATAACCAATATAATTTAACGTTCCGTGATAACCAATATATTCCGGTTGTAACTGAAGTGGAGTTGGGTTGGGTTAAATTCGAATGTGTGTTGGGTGCCTTGAGTGTGTGTCCATGTGGTAGAATGGGGTTGGACTCAATGGGGTTGGCCGTTGTGGTCTTTTCCAACTCTGTGGGTCTATGGAATTAAAATAGTTGAATTAAATTAAATTAAATTAAATTATTATGAAATATGAAGTCCAACCTGTCTGGAAGCCCACATCTCCCTATATGAGCCTGTATGTGTGTTTTGTTTTGTTTTTTTGGGTGGGGGTTCCTTCTCTCTGTCCCACCAACCACACAGAGACATCTGGTGGGAACACGGGTTGGTTGCTCTCAGGTTCTCTGGAGCTCCCTTCCCAGGAGGTTGGACTAGATGGCCCTGGTGGTTTCTTCCAACTCAATGATTCCGTGATGTCCCTCCTTGTAGGCCAGGAGATAAACCTAAGGGACCCTATTCTCCCCATACAAACCTCCCTTCATCTTGAGATCTTCAGAGAAGGCCCCACTCTGTCCCATCAGCCAACCAGGACATCTGGTGGGAACACAGGAAATATCTACAGGACTCTGTTCTCTCCTCTATGAGCCTCCCCATGTCTTGAGATCTTCTGAGAAAGCCCTTCTCTCTCTGTCTCACCACCCAACCTGGACATCTGATGGGAACATGGCAGACAATGAGGTCTTCTTGGTGTCTGTTCTCTGGAGCTTCCTTCCCAGTGGGTTGACTGGATGGCCCTTGGTTTCTTCCAACTCTATGATTCCATGATGTCCCTCCTTGCTATCCTTTTGCAGGCCAGGAGATGAACTAAGGGACCCTGTTCTCCCCATACAAACCTCCCTTCATCTTGAGATCTTCAGAGAAGGCCCCACTCTGTCCCATCAGCCAACCAGGACATCTGGTAGGAACACAGGAAATATCTACAGGACTCTGTTCTCCCCTCTATGAGCCTCCCCATGTCTTGAGATCTTCTGAGAAAGCCCTTCTCTCTCTGTCTCACCACCCAACCTGGACATCTGATGGGAACATGGCAGACAATGAGGTCTTCTTGGTGTCTGTTCTCTGGAGCTTCCTTCCCAGTGGGTTGACTGGATGGCCCTTGGTTTCTTCCAACTCTATGATTCCGTGATGTCCCTCCTTGCTATCCTTTTGCAGGCCAGGAGATAGAACTAAGGGACCCTATTCTCCCCATACAAACCTCCCGTCATCTTGAAATCTTCAGAGAAGACCCCTCTCTGTCCCATCACCCAACCAGGGCATCTGGTGGGAACATGGGGGAGAATGGGACCTTCTTGGTGTCTCCTCTCAGGTTCTCTGGAGCTCCCCTCCCAGAGGGCTGGACTGGATGGCCCTCCTGGTTTCTTTCTACTCTATGATTCCATGATGGTCCTTCCTTGGTATCCTTCCGTAGGCCAGGAGATAGATCTAAAGAACCCTAATCTCCCCATATGAGCCTCCCTTATCTTGAGATCTTCAGAGAAGGCTCCTCTCTCTGTCCAACCACCCAACCAGGATTTCTGGTGAGAACATGAGGAAGAACTGGGCCATCTTGGTGTCCACTGTCAGGTTCTCTGGAGCTCCCTTCCCAGTGGATTGACTGGATGGCCCTTGTGGTCTCTTCCAGCTCAATGATTCCATGATGTCTCCCCTTCCATAGGCCAGGCGATATATCTACAGGGCTTTAGTCTCCCCTCTATGAGCCTCCCCATGTCTTGAGATCTTCTGAGAAAGCGCTTCTCTCTTTGTCCCACCACCCAACCTGGACATCTGATGGGAACATGGGAGACAATGAGGTCTTCTTGGTGTCTGCTTTCAGGCTCTCTGGAGCTCCCTTCCCAATGGCTTGACTGGATGGACCTTGTGGTTCCCTCCAACTCAATGATTCCATGATGTACCTCTTGGTGTCCTTCCATAGGCCAGGTGATATATCTACAGGACTCTCTTCTCAGCTCTACGAGCCTCCCCATGTCTTAAGATCTTCTGAGAAAGCCCTTCTCTCTCTGTCCCACCACCCAATCAAGACATCAGGTGGGAATATGGGAGACAATGAGGTATTCTCGGTGTCTGCTCTCAGGCTGTCTGGAGCTTCCTTCCCAGTGGGTTGACTGGATGGCCCTTGTGGTTTCTTCCAGCTCTATGATTCCATGATGTCCTTCCTTGCCATCCTTTTGTAGGCCAGGAGATAGAGGTAAGGGACCCTGTTCTCCCCATACAAGCCTCCCCTCATCTTGAGATCTTTGGAGAAGGCCCATCTCTGTCCCATCTCCCAACTAGGATGTCTGGTGGGAAGATGGGAAAGGACTGGGCCATCTTGGTGTCTCTTCTCATGTTCTCCGGCGCTCCCGTCCCAGGAGGTTGGACTAGATGGCCCTTCTGGTTTCTTCCAACGCTATGATTCCATGATCTCCCTCCTTGCGGTCCTTCTGTAGACCAGGAGATCTAAAGGACCCTGTTGTCTCCATATGAGTGTCCCTATGTCTTGAGATCTTCTGAGAAGGCCCTGTCCTGAGGGAGGTCCACCCCAACCTCTCTTTAAATATGTCCAAAGAAGTCTCTCGGGCAGTCCATGTTCCACTGGCGAGCAGTTCTTACTCTCAGGAAGTTCTTCCTCATGTTCAGGTAGAATCTGTTTTCCTTGCAGTTGGAATCCATGGGTTCAAATGGAGCAGCAGAAACTGAACTCGCTCGCGCTCTCCTTCCCCAGTTGGATGCTGGTTGTGCATTTCACGGCACGCCTCCCCCACTCGCTCTGGGGGGACCAAGGAAGGATTTCCCCCTCCTCCTCCTGTGGGGAGGAAGAGGGCGACCCTCTGAGCCGTTCTTGTGGCAAAGCGAGAGTGGTTTTTTGGGGGGAGGGGGTAATCACATCCCAAGACTCCCTTCCTTCCCTTTGCTGCCCCCTCCCCCTCAATTTTAATCACACAAACCAAAGGCAGTGCTTAGAGGCCGCTCTCCCTTCTGTGTGCCTCGCCCTCCCTCTCCTCTCCCTCCCTCCCTCTGCCTTCTCCTTCTGTACTTCCTTCCTTCTTTCGCCTTCTTCTTCCCCCTCCCTTTCTCCCTTCCTTCCTTCCTTCCTTCCTCCCTCCCTCCGCCTTCTTCTGTACTTCCATCCTTCTTTTCTCTTCTTCTTCCTCCCTCCCTCCCTCCCTCCCTCCCTCCCTCCCTCTGCCTTCTCTTTCTGTACTTCCTTCCTTCTTTCGCCTACTTCTCCCCCTCTCTTTCTCTTCTCTCCTTCCTTCCTCCCTCCGCCTTCTCCTTCTGTACTTCCTTCCTTCTTTCGCTGCCTTTCCGCCCTCTCTTTCTCCCCTTCCTTCCTTCCTTCCTTCCTTCCTTCCTTCCTTCCTTCCTTCCTTCCTCCCTCCCTTTGCCTTCTCCTTTTGTACTTCCTTCCTTCTTTCGCCTTCTTCTTCCCCTTACCTTTCCCCCTCCCTTCCTTCCTTCCTCCCTCCACCTTCTCCTTCTGTACTTCCTTCTTTCGCCTTCTTCTTTCCCTGCTCTTTCTCCCCTTCCTTCCTTCCTTCTTCTGCCTTCTTCTGTACTTCCTTCCTTCTTTCGCCTTCTTCTCCTCCTCTCTTTTCTCTTCTCTTCTCTCCTTCCTCCCTCCCTCCCTCTGCCTTCTTCTGTACTTCTGTCCCTCTTTCGCCTTCTTCTTCCCCTCCCTCCCTCCCTCCCTCTGCCTTCTCTTTCTGTACTTCCTTCCTTCTTTTGCCTTCTTCTTCCCCCTCCCTTTCTCCCCTTCCTTCCTTCCTTCCTCCCTCCCTCCGCCTTCTTCTGTACTTCCGTCCTTCTTTTCTTTTCTTTCCCCTCCCTCCCTCCCTCCCTCCCTCCCTCTGCCTTCTCTTTCTGTACTTCCTTCCTTCTTTCGCCTTCTTCTCCCCCCTCTCTTTCTCTTCTCTCCTTCCTTCCTCCCTCCGCCTTCTCCTTCTGTACTTCCTTCCTTCTTTCGCTGCCTTTCCCCCCTCTCTTTCTCCCCCTTTCCCTTTCCCTTTCCCTTTCCCTTTCCCTTTCCCTTTCCCTTTCCCTTTCCCTTTCCTTCTTCTGCCTTCTTCTCTCTTCCTTCCTTCTTTCACATTCTTCTTCCCCTTACCTTTCCCCCCTCCCTTCCTTCCTTCCTCCCTCCACCTTCTCCTTCTGTACTTCCTTCTTTCGCCTTCTTCTTTCCCTGCTCTTTCTCCCTTCCTTCCTTCCTTCCTTCCTTCCTTCCTTCCTTCCTTCCTTCCTTCCTTCTTCTGCCTTCTTCTGTACTTCCTTCCTTCTTTCGCCTTCTTCTCCCCTCTCTTTCTCTTCTCTCCTTCCTCCCTCCCTCCCTCTGCCTTCTTCTGTACTTCCGTCCTTCTTTCGCCTTCTTCTTCCCTTCCCTTTCCCCCCTCCCTCCCTTCCTCCCTCCCTCCACCTTCTCCTTCTGTACTTCCTTCTTTCGCCTTCTTCTTTCCCCGCTCTTTCTCCCCTTCCTTCCTTCCTTCCTTCCTTCCTTCCTTCCTTCCTTCCTTCCTTCTTCTGCCTTTTTCTGTACTTCCTTCCTTCTTTCACCTGCTTCTCCCCCTTTCTCTTCTCTCCTTCCTTCCTTCCTTCCTTCCTCCCTCCCTCCGCCTTCTCCTTCTGTACTTCCTTCCTTCTTTCGCTGCCTTTCCCCCTCTCTTTCTCCCCTTCCTTCCTTCCTTCCTTCCTTCCTTCCTTCTTCTGCCTTCTTCTGTACTTCCGTCCTTCTTTCGCCTTCTTCTTCCCCTTCCCTTTCCCCCTCCCTCCCTTCCTTCCTCCCTCCACCTTCTCCTTCTGCACTTCCTTCCTTCTTTCGCCTTCTTCTTTCCCTGCTCTTTCTCACCTTCCTTCCTTCCCCTGCCTTCTCCTCCTCTGCTTCCTTCCTTCTTTCGCTTTCTTCTTCCCCCTCTCTGTCTTCCCTCCCTCCCTCCTTCCGTCTTCTCCTTCTGTACTTCCTTCCTTCTTTCGCTGCCTTTTCCCCCTCTCTTTCTCCCTTCCTTCCTTCCTTCCTTCCTTCCTTCCTTCTTCTGCCTTCTTCTGTACTTCCTCCCTTCTTTCGTCTTCTTCTCCCCCTCTCTTTCTCTTTTCTCCTTCCTTCCTTCCTTCCTCCCTCCGCCTTGTCCTTCTGTACGTCCTTCCTCCTTTCGCTGCCTTCCCCCCTCTCTTTCTCCCCTTCCTTCCTTCCTTCCTTCCTTCCTTCCTTCCTTCCTTCCTCCCTCCGTCCCTCCCTCCCTCCCTCCCTCCCTCTGCCTTCTTCTGTACTTCCGTCCTTCTTTCGCCTTCTTCTTCCCCTTCCCTTCCCCCCTCCCTTCCTTCCTCCCTCCCTCCACTTTCTCCTTCTGTACTTCCTTCTTTCGCCTTCTTCTTTCGCCGCTCTTTCTCCCTTCCTTCCTTCCTTTCTTCCTTCCTTCCTTCCTTCCTTCCTTCTTCTGCCTTCTTCTGTACTTCCTTCCTCCTTTCGCTGCCTTTCCCCCCTCTCTTTCTCCCTTCCTTCCTTCCTTCCTTCCTTCCTTCCTTCTTCTGCCTTCTTCTGTCTTCCGTTCTTCTTTTGCCTTCTTCTCCCTTCTCTTTCTCTTCTCTCCTTCCTTCCTTCCTCCCTCTGTCTTCTTCTGTACTTCCGTCCTTCTTTCGCCTTCTTCTTCCCCTCCTTTCTTCCCTCCCTCCCTCCTTCTGCCTTCTCCTTCTGTACTTCCTTCCTTCTTTCGCTGCCTTTCCCCTCTCTCTTTCTCCCCTTCCTTCTTTCCTTCCTCCCTCTGCCTTCTTCTGTACTTCCTTCCTTCTTTCGCCTTCTACTCCCCCTTCCCTTTCCCCCCTCCCTCCCTCCCTCCCTCCCTCCACCTTCTCCTTCTGTACTTCCTTCCTTCTTTCGCCTTCTTCTCCCCCTCTCTTTCTCTTCTCTTCTTCCTTCCTTCCTTCCTTCTTCTGTACTTCCTTCCTTCTTTCGCCTTCTTCTCCCCTCTCTTTCTCTTCTCCCTCCCTCCCTCCCTCCCTCTGTCTTCTTCTGTACTTCCGTCCTTCTTTCGCCTTCTTCTTCCGCCTTCCCTTTCCCCCTCCCTCCCTCCCTCCCTCCCTCCCTCCCTCCACCTTCTCCTTCTGTACTTCCTTCCTCCTTTCGCTGCCTTTTCCCCCTCTCTTTCTCCCCCTTCCTTCCTTCTTCTGCCTTCTTCTGTACTTCCTTCCTTCTTTCGCCTTCTTCTTCCCCTTCCCTTTCCCCCCCCTCCCTCCCTCTCTCCCTCCCTCCCTCCACCTTCTCCTTCTGTACTTCCTTCCTCCTTTCGCTGCCTTTCCCCCCTCTCCCTTCCTTCCTTCTTTCCTTCCTTCCTTCCTTCTTCTGCCTTCTTCTGTACTTCCTTCCCTCTTCGCCTTCTTCTTCCCCTTCCCTTTCCCCCCTCCCTCCCTCTCTCCCTCCCTCCCTCCACCTTCTCCTTCTGTACTTCCTTCCTCCTTTCGCTGCCTTTCCCCCCTTTCTCCCCTTCCTTCCTTCCTTCCTTCCTTCCTTCCTTCCTTCCTTCTTCTGCCTTCTTCTGTACTTCCTTCCTTCTTTCGCCTTCTTCTTCCCTTCCCTCCCTCCCTCCCTCTCCTCCCTCCTCCACCTTCTCCTTCTGTACTTCCTCCTCCTTTCGCTGCCTTTCCCCCCCTTTCTCCCTTCCTTCCTTCCTTCCTTCCTTCCTTCTTCTGCCTTCTTCTGTCTTCCTTCCTTCTTTCGCCTTCTTCTTCCCTCCCTTTCCCCCCTCCCTCCCTCTCTCCCTCCCTCCCTCCACCTTCTCCTTCTGTACTTCCTTCCTCCTTTCGCTGCCTTCCCCCTTTCTCCCTTCCTTCCTTCTTTCCTTCCTTCCTTCCTTCTTCTGCCTTCTTCTGTATTCCTTCCCTCTTCGCTTCTTCTTCCCCTTCCCTTTCCCCTCTCCCTCTCTCCCTCCTCCTCCACCTTCTCCTTCTGTACTTCCTTCCTCCTTTCGCTGCCTTCCCTTTCTCCCTTCCTTCCTTCCTTCCTTCCTTCCTTCCTTCTTCTGCCTTCTTCTGTCTTCCTTCCTTCTTTCGCCTCTTCTTCCCCTTCCCTTTCCCCTCCCTCCCTCTCTCCCTCCCTCCCTCCACCTTCTCCTTCTGTACTTCCTTCCTCCTTTCGCTGCCTTTCCCCCCTTTCTCCCCTTCCTTCCTTCCTTCCTTCCTTCCTTCCTTCCTTCCTTCCTTCTTCTGCCTTCTTCTGTACTTCCTTCCTTCTTTTGCCTTCTTCTTCCCCTTCCCTTTCCCCCTCCCTCCCTCTCTCCCTCCCTCCCTCCACCTTCTCCTTCTGTACTTCCTTCCTCCTTTCGCTGCCTTTCCCCCCCTTTCTCCCTTCCTTCCTTCCTTCCTTCCTTCCTTCTTCTGCCTTCTTCTGTACTTCCTTCCTTCTTTCGCCTTCTTCTTCCCCTTCCCTTTCCCCCTCCCTCCCTCTCTCCCTCCCTCCCTCCACCTTCTCCTTCTGTACTTCCTTCCTCCTTTCGCTGCCTTTCCCCCCCTTTCTCCCCTTCCTTCCTTCCTTCCTTCCTTCCTTCTTCTGCCTTCTTCTGTACTTCCTTCCTTCTTTCGCCTTCTTCTTCCCCTTCCCTTCCCCTCCCTCCCTCCCTCCCTCCCTCCACCTTCTCCTTCTGCACTTCCTTCCTTCTTTCGCCTTCTTCTTTCCCCGCTCTTTCTCACCTTCCTTCCTTCCCTTACCTTCTCCTCCTCTGCTTCCTTCCTTCTTTCCCCTTCTTCTTCTCTCCTCTCTTTCTCCCCTCCCTCCCTCCCTTCCTCTCCTTTCTTCCTCCCCCCACCCTCCTTTCTTGCTTTTGGAAAGGGAATTTCTCTGCAAGCGGAGTCCTCCCCCGTTGCTTTTCCTTCCTGACTCTTCCTGCTCTGTGAGTCCTTTTTGGCGAGGGGGGTTCCCCTTCCCCTTCTCCTGCTCGCCTCCTCCGAATCCTGCCGGGGGGTCCCCTCCGGTCCCTCCGGGCCCCCTCTCCCCGCTCTGTCATCGCAGGGAAGCCGGCTGAAGGCCTTCCAAACGGGCTTCCCGCTCTCCGCCGTTTTCCACTGCCTCGTTTTGGTCTCAGAACTGAATAATCCATAAACAGACCCGTCTCCGAAGTCTTTGATGAGTTTCCCTAACGAGGCGCAGATGCCTCTCCGAAATAAATAGGCTTCGCCCAACATCTGCTCCTTCCGACCTAATTTTTTTTTTTATTTAAGACCCGGGCCCCCTTTTTCTAATCATCTCCAGAGGGGCTCGTCTGAGCCGTTTTGCGTGATTTGTATACAAAAATTAGACAAACGAGGGTTGTCTTAAAATCGTGAGCGAGACAGAAGACGCACAATTAGCTTCAGAAGGTGGAAGGGCCCCGTTTCTAGAAGTGATGTGGAAGAAAAACTAGAAGCATTGGAGAAATTAAAATTGGCTTTCCAGGGCTTGGTCTTCATAAAAACCTAGATTTGGAAGAGGAGACCCCAAAGGGCCATCTAGTCCAACCCCATTTGGCCACAGAAGAGGACATCTTCAAAGCGTTCCTGAGAGATGACCATTTAAAAACCTCCAAAGAAGGAGACTCCACCACACTCCGAAGCTCTCTGTCCATCTTCCTTTGCCAGCCAGGTCTTCCAGCTGAGAATTTCTTCCTAGGGTTGAGGTAGAACCTCATGTTTTGAACCTGTGGTTTTGAGTTCTAGTCTTAACCCACTTGACTGCAATGACTCTTCATAAATGGGGCTTCTTGGCAAGACTTAGTCCCCCCAAAAAGTCCATGTTTCTCCAATAATGGAAGGAACTCAAATTGGTTTGGAGTCACGTCTGGTTTCTTGGGGTTGGGAGAGACCCCGAGGGACCATCTAGAAGACACAAATGAAGCCCCCATCCCACTTCTGTTCAGAGCCCCCCCCCCAAAGAAGGAAGTCCACATTCCTCTCTCAAACAGCTCAGGAAGTTGAGGTGGAACCTCTTTCCTTGGAAATTCGAATCCACAGCTCTTGCAGCTGAGAATTTCTTCCTAGGGTTGAGGTAGAACCTCATAATTTGAACCCATGGTTTTGAGTTCTAGTCTCTGGAGCAAGAGGAGAACAATCCAACCCAGTTTTCTATCCCTTCGGAAAAGTAAAGATGGCTCTCTCACGTCACTCCTCGGTCTCCTCTTCTCCAGGGGTAGACCTGCCCAGCTTCCTCAAAGAAGATCTGGTTTCCAGACCCATCACCAAGCTCCCTTCTTCACTTGCCGCCAGGACACAGAAAGAAATGCCTTCCAGAGTGTGGAACTGTAGAATCCTGGAGTTGGGGGAGACCCTCCAAAGACCATCCAGTCCAACCCCCTTCTGCCAGGCAGGAAGACACCATCAAAGCCCTCCCTTGGGCTGATGGCCATCCAGGCTCTCCTTGAAAACCTCCAAAGGAGGAGGAGACCCCACCACACTCCACGGAAGCAACAGCAGATTCCACTGTTGAATTGCTCTTACCATGTGAAGTTCTTCATAAGGTTTAGGTTTAGGTGGAATCTCTTTTCCTGGAGTTTGAATCCATTGCTCCGCGTCCTAGTCTCTGGAGCTGCAGAAAACAAGCTTGCTCCGTCTTCAACATGACATCCCTTCAAATATTTAAATATGGCTGTCGTGTTCCCTTCTCTTAACCTTCTCCGGGCTAAATATCCCCATCTCCCTAAGCCGCTTCTTGTAGGGATTCATAGTTTCCAAGCCTTCTGCCACTTTGGTCACCCTCGTCGTTCCAGCTTTGCTTCCTGAATTTTCCCCGACTTGCTCAGCCTCTTTGGCATCTTCCGTCTTGCTTTATAAAAGAAGCCAGTGTGGTTTCAAATGCTTGCATGGTGCATTTTGTGCCAATAAATTATTTTTCTTTTGTGGATTTTGGGTGTTGTTGTATTTTGCATTTTCCTTCCGGTGAGGGATGCAAACATTCCCGGAGAACCCATGGAAAACTGTTGTGATTATTCTTATATTGTGATATAATATGTGGGCTCAATATAATTATATATTATTATACATGTTATTATTTATTATCACATATATTATTATTCTCAGTCTGGGACTCAGTTTATACAACATTAATTAGAAATTAACAAAGGGGATTAAGGGAAAATTAAGAGAAAGGGGAGAAAGTGGGCATTTTTGACGGGTGCCTTTATTAATAGATGTTAATATTTCCCTCCATTAATCAGGATTTGTGCAGATCGTATAAAATTTCCCTCCATTAATCAGGATTTGTGCAGATCGTATAAAATTTTAATCCAATTACAGTTATTTCGACCTACGTTCATTCTTTTTGGAATTTCAAATAGGTATTGCCAGTTTTGACATTATCAAAGGCCTTTTCTGTGTAAATAAATATCAACCCATAAATAAATATCAATCATTTAAAAAAAAAATTGTGCCATTCGGAAAATAATTGTCGAGAAATACTAATAAACCAACTGTAATTGCATTAAATAAAAAGATAAATATCAACCCTAATTTGCGATTCCGGTGTTTTTCATGTTATTCGGTTATGTTTAATATATTTCTAATATTGGTTGTTAATAATCCTTATATTTATATTTTTGTTTCTTTGCTCCCCATATTATGTATTTGTATTAAGTAATATTTGTAGTACGACCAATGATATTTGGTCCTCTGATAATAAATAATATAACAATAGTATTAAAAAAAAAAGGAATTAACAGGGATAATAAGGGAGAGAAATGGGAATCTGGTGTTAATTTTTTAGTATTTGTAGTATGACTAATGACATTCGGTCCTGTGATATAAATAATATAATATTTTTGTTAACCGGGATAATAAAGAGAGAAAAATGGGAATCTGGTGGGTTTTTTAAAATATTTTTAAAAATATTTTTTAATATTTATTAAGTACATACCCATAATAATTAAAAAAAAGGAATTAACGGGGAAAATAAGGGAAAGAAATGGATATCAGATGTTAATTTTTTAATAATTGTATTTGTAGCATGACCAAGGATGTTCAGTCCTGTGATAAAAATAATATAATAATTTAAAAAAGGGAATTAACGGGGAAAATAAGGGAGAGAAATGGATATCAGGTGTTAACTTTTTAATAATTGTATAGGTGGTATGACTAATGATGTTTGGTCCTGTGATATAAATAATATAATTTTTTTTAAAAAAGGAATTAACCAGGATAATAAGAGAGAGAAAAATGGGAATCTGGTGGGGTTTCTTAATTTTATTAAAAATATTTTTTAATATTTATTAAGTACATGCCCGTTTTTGCTTCTCTTTCCTTCCAACATCACTGTGGATTTTTTTTTTCCCATTGCAAGAAAAATGTGCAAAATTTCTCCTTTTTTCACCCCCTCCTGTTCTTTTTGTGATTTCCCAGGACTACAAAGCGGACGAAGACCCGGCCTTGTTCCAGTCCGTCAAGACCAAGCGAGGCCCTTTGGGGCCCGACTGGAAGGTGAGCGCCGAGCCCCGACCCTTTTCCGAGAAAATAGAAACAGAAACAGCATTTTGAACAGCTTGCATCCGCGGGGAAGCCGAGAAGTCAGGACGGAGCAGCTCTTTGGGGGCTCAGAAGTTGCTGTTGCAGGAGGAAAAGGGGGAAATATATATATATATATAATTTTATTTAATCCTTGCCTGTTTTTTTGTGAGGTCTGAGCAGAAAAGGGAACGTGCTGGTTGTCTTCTGCCAAACAACAAAGGCATAGAGTTGGGAGAGACCCTCAGGGGCCGTCCAGTCCAACCCTCTTCGGCCGTGAACGAGGACACATCAATTAGCAGAGAGCCTCTGCTTAAAAACCTCCAAAGAAGGAGGAGAGGCTCCACCACGCTCCATGGAGGCAGCAGCATATTTTACTCTCCAGCTGCTCTGACCATCAGGAAGTTCTTCCTGAGCTTCAGGTGGAATCCCTTCTCCTGTACTTTGAATCCGTTGCTCTGTGTCCTCGCCTCTGGAGCAGCAGAACACAGGCTAGCTCCGTCTTCAACGTGACATTCCTTCAAATATTTAAACATGACTATCATGTCCCCTTCCCTTATGCAGACTAAACATCCCCAGCTCCCTCAGCCCCTCCTCAGAGGGTTTCTGCGCTTCCAGACCCTCTACCATTTTGGTCGTCCTCCTCTGGATACGCTCCAGTTTGTCCACCTCCTTCCTCAACTGGGGTGCCCAAAACTGGACACAGGATTATTCCAGATGAGGTCTAACCAAAGCAGAACAGAGGGATACTATTACCTCCCTTGATGTAGACACCACACTCCTATTGATGCCGCCAAGAATTGCATTGGCCTTTCTTGCTGCCGCATCACACAGCTGGCTCGTTGTGGTCCACCAAGACTCCTAGGTCCCTTTCACACGGACTGTTGTCCAGCCACGTGTCCCTCATCCTAAATTTGTGAGTTCCGTTCTTTCTTGCCGTGTGTTGTAGCCTACATTTCTCTGTGTTAAAATAAAATGTATTAGTTTGGGCCCAGCTCTGCAGTCTGTCAAGGCCATTTTGAATTTTGACCCTGTCCTCCGGGGTATTGGCAACCCTTCCCAATTTGGTGTCATTTGCAAATTTGATGAGCAGGCCCTCCATTCCTTCATCCATCGTTATCTCGTTTTTTGGGGGGGGGGAATGAAGAGACCCCCCCCCGCCTGAAGATTGAACTATGGCTTTATAACTCAAAGGTTTGGCAGATGGCAAAATTAGCAAGGAATGGGTATCTGTGAACAATTTTTCTTAAAAAAAAACAAGCTAAAAATACAAGACCGGTTGACCAACTGACATACAGGAAATTAGATTAGAAAAAATGGGTGTGGGGTTCCTCTGAGGCTGAGAGAGTGTGACTTCTTTTTTTTACCCAAACGGGCTTCCGTGGATGCCCGGAGGGTCCCCAACCTTCGTTTCCTCCATTCGCACATTTATCTGAAAAATCTGGGGGCAGCCACTGAAAAAAATCCCCGTTTTTGTCGTTCCCGCCGAAAACGGTGGCGGGACTAATTTTGGAAATATTTCGGAGGTTTCTTTTGCGGGACCGGTCGGACGCGTGTTGACCTTTTGCGCCCTCGGAGGAGAGGAAGAGGACGCTCCGGCCGGATATGTTTAAGTGGAAGCGGATTTAGCCCGCGAAAGTCCTTAATGAGCTTAATTGGGCGCGGTGGAGAGCCCTCGTCGCAAGGTCAATTAAGCACAGATTGTCGTCGAGGGTTTGAGTTGCTCCCGAAAGTTTTTCCACTCGTAAAAGTGGAGCGCGACTCTGCTTCGTTCCCAAAACGCGGCTCTGGGTTCAAGAAGCGCGCGAGATCGGATTGCGTCCGGTCGTTAGTCACGGCCAGCAGATTAGATTGGCTCCTCTCTGTTGTTTTTCGTTTAAAAGCAGATGATTAAAACTACTGCCCTGTTTAAAATCTTTGCTTGCATTTAATGTCGACATAAGCAAAAACTATTGCAGCGGGTTTTTCGGGAATGCGAGAGGTTTTTAAGGACATGCTATTATATTGGTTTTAAATATATTAATATTAAATGTGTATTTGTTATACTTTGTAAAGTATATATATATTTATTGTAGTTTATATAATATGTAATGAGTATATAGTGTATATAAATATATATATTTATATATTTATATAATATATATAATATTTATTTTAAACATATATATTAAGTTATATTTATATAATTATATATATTACATTGATATTTACATTATATTTAATATATATAATATAGAATCTTTATTATTTATTATACATATATATATTATATATACATTTATTATAATATATAATAAATATATATTTAATTATATTTAATATTTAAATAACTATTAATTTATATAAAATATTTATTTTCAATACATTTATTTTAAATATAAAATATAAATTTATGTTTTATTATATTGAATATAAATATATATTAATATATATTAGATATGTATATTAAAAACAGATTTTTTTTCTTTCATAGATGTAGTTTCATTGCAATCCAGCAACAACTTCTTGTACAGGTTTCTAAATTTTTGCATGTGATTTTTATGTATGAAAAGGCGAGAAATAAGTCAAAATGATAAGGAAGAAGAGGAAGAGAATGAAACTTACACAGAAGTTAAAATGCACATTAGATATTGGAGGCTCTAATAGTTTGGCCTGGTTTGCGTACATCCATTTCGTTCTCTTCGTTCTCCCGGCAGAAGGAGCTGGCGGCCGACGAGGACTGTCCGAAAATGTGCGCCTACAAGCTGGTGACCATCAAGTTCCGGTGGTGGGGTTTGCAGAACAAAATAGAGAATTTTATTCAGAAGGTGAGAGGAAAACGAGAGTGCCGTGAGTACCGGGCGAAAAAAAAAGAGATAAATGAGCAAATAAATAAAAATGTTTATACCCTGCCCTCCTTCCTTCCGGAGACCCAGGGCGTCGGGTAGAGAAACTGGCGCTACAGAATTAAATTAGAAACTGAATTAAAATTAAACGAATGAAATAAATTAAAATAAATAAAATAAATAATTAAAATTAAAAATTATCTCAATAGGCTGAAAGGCATATTAACCCGATTTGCTATTAAATAGTTGCTCAACAATTGGATGTTTAGAAGGGATAGATGGAAAGATATTCTTACTGGATAGAAAGACCCGCAAGAATCTTTGCAAGTGCCTGTGTTCATTTTTGGTGGTTGAATTTATCTAAAACAAATAATTTATTTATTTTATTATTATTTATATCATTTATCTATTTATGTTATTTGTATGTATACATATATATATACACAATATATAATCTATATTTATATATTATTGGTATATGTATTATTTGTATATATATTATTTATATATTATTTTGTTATTGTTATTATTTATTAAAATAGTGTTTATTCTTTGCGAATTAATCTATTAATTTCGAATTAACCTAAGCATTTTGCATTGTATTGGTAATATAAATTGTGAATAATTGTAAAATAATACAAATTGTAAATAATTGTAAAAACGAATCATTGTAAAATACAACACAACATGCTTATGACACAAAATAGAAAATAGGAAGATATGCAGAATGCAAATATATAAAAAAAGAAGAAATACGGAGAAGAGAAAGAACAGAGCCAGAAAGAAAGTTAAAAGAGTTTTTAAAAAACAGAACGCACAAACCTAGAGTTTCACAATTCACTCCTAACAAATATTTAAAAGTTAGCTTCCCGATTTGCTTCGATCGCTTGTTCTGGTTATCAATTATCACATCCTTCTTAATCTACATATTTTGTCTATATATTCCCATATATTTTCCTTACAATTTAAATCTGATTTTTACGTACCAAACCCAGGGGTCTCCCCGAATGGTACCTTGGCTCTCTTAAGAACTTTCTGTTATATTCCCGTTGACCCCCGTCCTGCACTCACGCGACCCCACGACCACGATGGAATTTCCCGACGGTCTGCAAACTCGTTTTCCGACCCGAGATCCATTGAGTAGTTGAGAATATTCTTCCCGTTGTCAGGGGGCGAGTCCCTGGTTTGAATTCCGGGCGGAGAGGGTTTGTGCGGAGAGCCCTCCCCTTGGGTCCCGATCCCATCCGTGCTTCCGAAAGGAGGAGAGGGGTCAACCGTGAAGGCCGACGGGGTCTCCAAAACGGTCATGAGATTGTCTCCCAGTTTTCCCGTAAGCCGGGGTGCCTTGTCTTTCTTTTTGCTCTCTCCTTTTAGCAAGAAAAGAGGATATTCACCAACTTCCACCGCCAGCTCTTCTGCTGGATGGACAAGTGGATCGACCTGACGATGGAGGACATCCGGCGGATGGAGGACGAGACGCAGCGAGAGCTGGAAGCGGTGAGAATCCCCACCCGTGACCCCCTTTTCCGACTCCCCAAACCCCTCCGCTGTAGTCCACGGTGGGCGGAAAAGCAGGATAAAATCCAAATACAGGCCCACCGCAGTTCACAAAGGAGCTTCCTTTTATGGGGTCTTTTTACACTCCCTCTTCCTCTCTCACGCTGGAAGCTTCTTTAGCAGCATTGGTAGTGAGAGGACGGAGAAAGACAAGCTCCTAGTATTGGCTTGCAGTCGCTTCTCTGCCCCTTTTTTGGTCGTGGTGGGGGGGTCAGGATTCTGCTCCAACCACCAAAATTCCCCCCTAAAACCCACCTTCTGAGCAGCTCAGCACCCCCAAAAGACAGTCGATTCCATGTTCTTGGAGAGCGTGAGGGGAGGATAAACAGGAATGTAGAAATATTTTTGCAGCTTGATACACAACAAGAATGTCATCTGCGTAGAGACTGCAAGGACCGCCGCAGAGGTTGCTTCACTCCGTCCAGTCCTGTCCAATATTTCATAACATCATAGAGTTGAAGGAGACCCCAGGGGCCATCCAGTCCATCCCCCTTCTGCCACTATCAAAACCCTCCCTTGGACAGTTGGCCATCCAGGCTCTGCTTAAAATCCTCCAAAAAAGGAAGAGACTCCACCACACTCCATTGAAACATCAGTGGATTCTGTTGTCCTACTGCTCTGACCATCAGGAAGTGCTTCCTGAGGTTCAGGTGGAACCTCTTCCCTGAAGTTCGAAGCCGTTGCTCCATGTCCGAGTCTCCGGAGCAGCAGAAAGCAGGCTTGCTCCTTCTTCAACCTGACATTGCCTCAAATATTTAAACATGGCTACAACGTCACCTCTGAACCTTCCAAGGAGGCCCTTCTCTCTGTCCCACCACCCTGACAGAAAAATCTGGTGGGAATACAGGAGAGAGATGGCCTTAGAATCCCAGAGTTGGAGGACACCCCAAGGGTCATTCAGGCCAACCCCATTTTGCCATGCTGGAAGACACCATCCAAGCCCTCCCTTGGACAGGTGGCCATCCAGCTTCTGCTTAAAAGCCTCCGAAGAAGGAAGAGACTCCACCACACTCCATGGAGGCAGCAGAAGATTCCACTAACAAACTGGTCTTACTTTAAGGAAGTTCTTCCTAATGCTTAGGTGGAACCTCATTTCCTGCAGTTTGAATCATAGAACCATAGAGTTGGAAGAGACCCCAGGGGCCATCAAGTCCAACCCCCTGTGATGGAAGAACAACCATCAAAGCATTCCCAACAGGTGGCCACCCAGCCTCTGGTTAAAAAATCTCCAAAGAAGGAGGAGACTGCACCACACGAAGCCATTGCTCCGTGCCCTAGTCTCTGGAGCAGCAGAAAAACAAGCCTGTTCCATCCTCCATATGACAACCCTTCAGATATTTAAACGTGGCTCTCATGTCACCTCTGAACTTTCCAAAGAGGCCCATCTCTCTGTTCCACCACCCTGACAGATAAATCTGGTGGGAATCTGGAGAGACGTGGCTTTAGAATCATAGAATCCTAGAGTTGGATGAGACCTCCAAGGGCCATCCGGTCCAGCCTCCTTCTGCCATCCAGGAAGACACCATCCAAGCCCTCCCATGGACAGATGGCCATCCATCCTTTGCTTAGAAACCTCCAAAGGAGGAGGAGACCCCACCACACTCCACTGACACCGTGGTGTATTTGACTGTCGTAGAATTGTAGACTTGGATGAGACCTCGGTGGGCCATACATTTGAGCCCCCTTCTGCCATCCAGGAAGACACCATCCAAGCCCTCCCTTGGAGAGGTGGCCACCCATCCTCTGCTTAGAAGCCTCCAAAGAAGGAGGAGACCCCACCACACTCCATGGAGGCAGCAGAAGATTCCACCACTGAACAGCTCTGACCCTCAGGAAGCTCTCCCCAAGGTTTAGGTGGAACCTCTTTTCCTGGAGGTGGAATCCGTTTCTGATTCTCTCCCGCTCTCTAATTACATGGAAATGGCCATTTTGGGGGGCTGAGCTGCTCAAAAATCAGGTTTTCGTTGGCATACGTATTCATCTTTAGATGCATCGATGCACTGTCGCAGCCACCGATACGCAAATGACGGTCGTGAACTCCCCGAGATCCCGTTTTTCCCGAACGAACCCTTTGTCACCCTTCACCAATTTGCAAATAGTCGGTAGAGATGCCATTTTGGCCAGTTTCTCGTTTCTGTTTTAGAAACTGTCCCGTTTGGCTTTTGTTAAATTTTTTTGTTTTTCTCAAAAATTAAAATTCCTTTTTGGGGTGGGTGGGAATGCAAACGATTCCTACAATTGCTTTGCTTCGTTAAACACGAAACCTGACTGATTAATTTTAGGATGGGATACAGATGGTACACTGAGAGATGGCCGTGCTTGCTTTAATAATAATAATAATAATAATAAGTCGTTCCTAATTCTTCATTGCTTTTACTAACACAACAACTTTCCTGCTTTACTAACAACAACAACTTCTTTTATATATGTATATATTTTTATTAAATCCAACTACTTAAAAACATACAATGAAGTAACAAACAAAAATAAAATTTTGTTTTGCAGCTAATACATACCAGTAATGTTTAAGTTCCTGTAATCCTAACTATTTTTTTTACCAACTTCCTTGTCTAAAAGTTCTAGCTGCTTTATTATTTTTTTATTTTGCTTAGGCACTCATTGCAAATTTTGCTTAGGCACTCATTCTTGGTTTTATAGTATGTATTTCTCTACTTTCTTTTTCAGTATTTCCCTTATTTTCCTTATTTAGTATTTTCTTTATCTCCCTTATTTGGTAACCTATCCAAACATATATCTATATATCTATCTATATATACACGTACTACGTATTTATATATATATTTGGTACATATTTGTACACATTTCTTGTGACTTAATACAGTAAATAAAAATTTCAATCCGTCCAGAAATGCATATGTTGCTTAACCAAAATTGCAAAAATCTTTAAATCTTGTTTACTCCCGGTCTCTCTTTCTCGTCTTGACTTCTTCCAGTCGCACTAACGTAGGGGTGAGGAGTGCGATTCGCCCCGGGCGGCAATGTTTCTGGGGTGTCCTGACCTGTAGCCACGCCCCCGCGCACCCTGGCCACGCCCCTCGTGCCGTAGCCCCGCCCCACACACACTCCAAGCTCCGCCACTGTCTGTCTCTTTCCTCCTCGAGCTCGTCTCTTCCGTGATGTGACTTTTGTATCCGTCTTTCTCTTCCGTCTCCGTTCGTCTTCTTCCTCCTTGTCCAAAACCGGGGCGTCTTCGGTTTGTTTCCGTCGGTTGTCGCTCAGTTCACCATCTAAGAGAGAAAAATTGCAGATAATTATTCTCCCAATTGCAACCCTCTTATATTTTGGGTAGCATCCAAGTCGGTGGTGGGTATTTTTTTTCGTTGTCCGCAAAACCAGGGGAGTCACCCGTAAGGGTCTGAATCTCTCATTTTTTAATGAAAAAATTATAATAATAATCAATTTGCCACTAGAGTTCCTTACAGTCTAACTTTCCTTAACGGGGACTTTCCTCCATCTCTGCGTTGTGTTCAAGAGGTGGGACAAACAAATATTGGGGAGTATAGCGGGGTCTCTTTGCCGCGGCATCCTAACTTGGGGGCTCGGAACGGTACTAAAAATCTTTCCTGGGGAAGTGACCGGAACCCCGTCCTGTACTAACCCCGCTCGGAGACCAGCCGCCCCGATTTGGGCTGACTGTTTTGCTTTTGCATCTTAGATACGTAAGAAGGGTCCCGTCCGAGGAACCTTGGCGGATGACGTCTAGCGGATCATCTTGTAGGTTCAGAGGGAAAAATACCCCAAATTGTGTAAGTCTGGACACGGGCAGGGAGGGATTTTGTAGGGCCCTCCGTACAAAAAACAAAACAAAACCCGATTTCCAACCAAGCCAACTTCTAGAATTATCCAAGAGGTTTCCCGTCATCTCCGTGACCGTCCCTCCGGGAGCAAACCATGCCAAGGGGGCGCTCAGTTTTTGGAGATGTTTTTGGGGAGCTGCATTTCTCACCCCCAAAGATGGCTGCCGTTCCCCATTCAGTGAAGCAGCTCTAGAAGCAAGACAGGCTGGACGTGAGCGTGTGCCCCCATCTTCTCGCGAGTCGGGGAGTGGCTTTGCGTGGCTGCGGAGATGTGGGGTGTTGCGTGCACCCCTAGAACACACACACACATATACACCCCCCACCCAACTCTAGAAGCAGAAAAGATGCTGTTATTATCATGATTGTGGTCCAATTTGGTGATTTTTCTTAGCATAACCGCTTATTAACTTTATTAGTTACTGAAAATACAGATTGACCCTCCCTTATCCGAAATCTTTGGGACCGGAAGTATTCCCTATTTTGGATTTTTTTGGGGGGGGGATGTTGGAATCCGGTCCTCTTTTGGAATAACCTCGCGTCTCCTTCGTTGGGGGCTTGTGCTCAGTCCAAACCAGTGGAGTATCTGGCGTAAACGGCGCCTAGCACAAATGTGGAAGTTGCACCCTGACCTCCGGGGGCCACTTCGTCCTCCTTCCAGCATGGCTTTTTGGGGACCCCTTGGCACATGCCCCACCTGTCCCACCCTAGATTCGCCTCTGGTGCAAACGTACACCTCCCGTCATTTCACCAACTCTTTTTCTGCCAGCCACCCGCTTCCGCCTTCAAAATGGTGGCTGCAGCACTCCCGAAATCCGAGCCTCGAGGGCAGAAGTGGGGGGTCGTGGCAAAAAAAAAAATTTTTTTTGGCTGTGTTCGGATAAGGGAGTCTCGACCTGTATTTGTGTTCTGCCTTTTATCATGATATGTAGATTTCTAAATTCCCTCCCCAATTTTTATTTTAATTTCCCCTCCCCGGGCCATCACGTTTCTAGTACTCGACACGTTTCTTTGCATCAAAGAAAAGTTTTCAAATTTTATTTTGTAAGCTGATCCCCTGTCTGTTTTGGCCGTTGTTATTGTCTATTTAACTAATTGTCTTTTTCTTCTCTTATTTCTCTTTTTTTCCCTTGCAAACAGTTACGAAACCAGGGCGAAGTGCGAGGGACGAGCGCGGCCAACGACGAATGACACCCCCCGCCCACAACCGCTTCCTGTTCCTCACGCCTCTCCGCACGTTTGTGCGTGTGGGTGGATGCACCATTTCTTGTCACGCCCCAGTCGTGCATCCATGCACACGCATATCCAAAAAAGAGAGAGAAAAGGAGAGAGAGACATGCAAATCTTGCACCGAAAATGGTCGTCGGGGTTGGTGGGGTTGCAGCGGTTTCCCCCATCCCCGCCAGGTACCGAATTTCCTTCCGGAAAGGAATCTGCTTTTCATTGTAAAAAAATCCAAAGCTTCATCATATAAATGCTACTTTTAATGTCATTTTACGGGGGGGAAAGAAATTGCTTCTGAGAACTGTGGACGTTGGACCAATTTGTCCCCCTCGTCTGTCCCTCTCTCGTTATTTAGTTTATTGTCTTTAGTAGGTGCAAATCCACCATTAAATTCACTGCTTCCTTTGCTTCATGATTTTTGGCGTAGGGCATTCCGAAATGTATTTATTTATTTCTAGTTCGTCACTTAAAAACTTGGAATCAAATTGGAATACATTTCTTGCCGTAATAATTTTTTTGCTGTTTAGAAAGGAAAAAATTATATATATATATATATATATATATATATATATATACACAAGCCCTGATTTTATTTCCATCTAATGAAGGAGGAGAATGAGAAGGGAGAGAAATCTATTTTAGTGGAGTTTTGTACATTGAAAAAAAAATCAAGCGATTCTTCATTAAAATCGGCATTATCGGAAAACGGCTTGGGAGTCGTAAGCATCGTGACTATATTTACGGGGCATTTGATGTCTTTGTCCTTGAATGCTGAATTTTGGTTAGAAAAGGGAATAATATCTCTTGAAAAATAAACTGTATATATTCCAACTTTTTCTGTTGGGAAGCTATGCAAAGAAATAAATGTCGATTTTTGCACCGTCCGTATCGACGAGAAACTTAAACAATCTCCGTACTTAAAATAATAATCATTTAGAAAGAAGATTTCCTCTTGTATATATTGTTAGAGAGATTAACAAAACAGAATTTAATAAATAAATTAGCAAAACTTTTTCCGACATCTACACATCCGGGGTGGCAGGTTTTAGAAGCAGAAATGTTTTGCTAATTTATTCCACGTTTTGTTTGCTGATCGCTCTTAATAATATGCATCTTTTTTTAAAAGTGGTTAACCGCATCATTCGTAGCAAGCTCATTGGAATTGCTGTATATTTTTAAAATTGCATTACATATCTTTGCTTAGAATCTAAATTGATCTTGATCTGAAAGAAGCCGGCATCTCCATCGGGATCTGGCCGTAGGAAAATTCCTTAAAATTGAAAATATCTTTTTGCAGGGAAGATGAAGTTGTACAGACTTATCCTTAGGTCAACGAGATACAAAATTTTCTCGTTAAATCCTCACAAGTGGAAATTGCTGTAGGAGTTTGCCTTGCTTTAATTAACAAGAGGTAATTAGCCGCTAGCTACTGATCATCCGTAGACCCAAAAGCTCCGAGTTCGGGTGAATATCAGTT
Organism: Iguana delicatissima; assembly: GCA_948472985.1. NCBI lineage: Eukaryota > Metazoa > Chordata > Lepidosauria > Squamata > Iguanidae > Iguana > Iguana delicatissima. The sequence goes on from CAOKZL010000059.1 coordinate 232,987, forward strand.
CCCGCTGATTTTTTGAGCCAAATATTCTACCAGATTCAGCAATTAAATGAGCGGTCGTGGCTCTTCCCGTGAATTTAGGGTAGGTGCCAACTTTGATTCTCCAAAAAACCCTCCCTCGCCATGACCCAGATCGGTCTAAATTCCATAATTTCCACCCAGAATTCCTCCCCCAGAGCAAAAAAATTGCAGACGGGCGGCCCGTGCAGGCTTTGCACCGCCGGCGGGGTTGGAAGATCCCCAAACTCTTTCCGCGGCACGATTGTTTTTAGCGGGAATAACACGAGAAAGAGGCACTTCCTGCCCCCTTTTGTAAATATAAATATATGTATATAAATAATGTTTTGAGACACTTGGTATATAAATATAGGGCTGTTGCTAATTTAGGAAAATCATCCATCCGGGGAACAGCTGCGTCCCCCCCACTGGACCCCGTTTCCCGGGGTGGGCGGGTCGGTCATTAAACGTTGAACGAGGACTTTGTAGTGAATGTAACCCGAATAGTTTTACCTCTGCAGTTTTCTGGTCTGGAGGACGCGTGAAGGATGGCGGAATAAATTTGCTCATAAAAAAAAAAGTAACGTGCGTGTGTGTTGGTGTTTTCGGGTATGGCCAAACTGGAAGTAATGGATACAGAAGCAGATTAGAGTTGTTGTTGTTGTTGTTGTTGTTGTTATTGAGCAGGTTAGATGGTTATTACAGGTCTGGCTACTTACACAATCTATTATTATTATTATTATTATTACTACTACTAGTATTACTATTATTACTATTATTATTACTGAGCAGGTTAGATGGCTATTACCGGTCTGGCTACTACACAGTTATTATTATCATCATCATCATCATCATCATCATCATTATTACTACTACTACTACTATTAAGCAGGTTAGATGATTATTATGGTCTGGCTACTACACAATTATTTATTATTATTATTATTAAGCAGGTTAAATGGTTATTACTACACAATTATTTATTATTATTAAGCATATTAGATGGCTATTACTGGTCTGGCCACTACACAATTATTTATTATTATTATTATTATTATTATTATTAGGCAAGTTAGATGACTATTACGGTCTGGCTACTACACAATTATTTATTATTATTATTATTATTATTGAGCAGGTTAGATGGTTATTACGGTCTGGCTACTACACAATTATTTATTATTATTATTGTTAAGCAGGTTAGATGGTTATTACGGTCTGCCTACATAATAATAATAATAATAATAATAATTTAATTGCATCTTTTCCTTGGGTCTGGGGGTAATTTAACACCTTTATTTATCAACACTCTTGATAAAATTCTAATTTTTTCAGCGACGGGCATGGAAATTTTGCGCGCTGTGGTCTGTGTAGCCGACGGCAGCGTTAAAATAATGGCATCCGTTCCTTTTCCTGAATTCGGGGGATCTTGTCAAGCAAACCCCGCTACCCAAGGACTCCGGACTCACTTGGGGGGGGGCCTCCTTCTTGTTAAATTGGGGGCAACAGATTTCGGGGTGCAGAGCGACCACACGGTCAACACTAAAAGCAAAATCCATCCCTCTATCTTTCTTTGCACGTACTGTATTTTTGCATATTTTTGCATTTTGCACGAAGCATCATAAACAATGATTAGAACTTTTAACATGCACAGAAGCTAAAAATTTATTAACACAGTAAAAGAAACCCCGCTAATTCACTAGAACACAAACTGATCAGCTGGCAAAACACAGCATTAAGTCATTTCTGACGTAACGGCGAACCTGTCGTGGGGTTTTCTGGGGCTGAGAGAGTGTGACACGCCCAAGGTCACCCAGTGAGCGGGAATCGAACTCGGGTTTCCAGGGTTGTGACCCAATGCTCAAATCACTACATAATACTCAACAAAATCATTTTTGCAGGCAGATTTTTTTTTGCACTAATTTAAATTCTCAGTAAATATCTTTTTTACAAGTCCACCCGTTATGAAAAAAAGGATCCCTCCTTATTTTGCCGTTCCCAAAAAAACTTTGAAACATGACTTATTATTGCAGGAACATCTGCCTTTAATTATGGCACCAGGAGAAACCTGTTCAGGAGTCCATCCGCACTGCAAAATTAAAGCAGTTTGATACCATTTTTACTGCCATGGCTCCCGGGATTTGTAGTTCGAAGTGATTCCAAAGACCAGAATTTAAAACGTGGCTTTATCCCATCCGACATTGATCTGCATGTGGGCTCTTGAGGTCATCCAGACTGACCCGCACCCAATTGGGCTCAAACATTTGGACAGCAGTTTTACAAAGTCTTCCTGTCCTCGTCCTCTGTCCAGCTGGATATTTTTAAAGCAGCATTTGCATTGCAAAGATGGCAAAGGAGGGATAAAAAAAATTGGAGTTTCGTGGTCAGTTTGCAATGGTGCAATTAAAAGTCTGAGCTAGGAAAGAATTCAGCCAGTCATATATGGTTTGCAAATTGCCCATTGCTTAGTTAATAAGTTGCTTACTAAGTACAAACCTGGATGTTTAGGAAATTAGTTTTGCTTGAATGTATAATTTTTGTATTATACATAAAATATATATATTTTATGTATAACATGTATGTGTGTGTATAATGTATATTATACACACACACACACACACACACACACATATAGTGTGCGTGTGTGTGTGTGTGTATATACACACACACACATTTTTATATATATATTTATATGTATAATATACATTATATAATGTTATATATTGTATGTATTTTATGTATAATACAAAAATTATACATTCAAGGAAAGCTAAATATTATTTTAAATCCTATATATATATAAAATATAAAATAATAATATTTCATATTATGATGCTTTTTATACTTTTGCCTGGAAAATTTTTTTACTTTGCATTGAGGTATTAACAGCTTTGCACTGATGCTTCATTTGGGAGTTATTGCACTGGGAAACGGATGTTGGGAATTGCTGTGAAGTGCACATTATGGATGCAAGAGGAGATAAAATGGGGCTCCATGGAGAAGATGGAGCCAGCTTGTTTTCTGCTCCTCTGGAGACGAGGACCGGAAGCAATGGCTTCGAATTGCAAAGAAAGAGTTTCCACCTAAACATTAGGAAGAACGTATTGGCCGTAAGAGCCATTTTAAAGAGGAATGTATTTACAATTCCTTCTTCTTTCGGGGAGTCTCTTAACAAGAGGCCGGATGCCCCATGGCAGAAGTGCTTTAGCTATGGGTTCCTCCTTGGGGGGATTTGTAGTTTGGGGATGGGGACTGAAATTCCTTGCAAGAAAGCCCCACCCAACTATAGCAGCACTAGAAATCTTTTTCAGAGAAATCTAAAGGTTGCAAAGTCTTGATACCAATTTTTGTGAGTCTACCCATGGAATCGTGGGATTTGTAGTTTGGGAAGAGGGGCTGAGCATTCCATACCCCGCTAAACTACAGCAGTGCTGGAACTTGCCAGCAGAGAATTCTGTCTGAACTGTACGGTTGGCTTCAATACCACTTCCCTGGGATTTGTAGTTTCACAAAGTACTTGGGAGTCCTCTGCCCGAGATCTAATCTAATCCCTCCCCCAGCCTAAGAGCTTCCAAGCAGAAAACTCTGTACTACAAATTCCAGGATTCCTCAGAATGTAGCTCTTGCAGTTAAAGTGGTATGAAACTGGTATAATGCTATAGAGCGGACGTCCTTTTGGGTGCTTGGGAAAACCCAAAAACCTGTCCTCTGTCCCTCCTAATTTGGTGTCATCTGCAAATTTGATGAGCTTGCCCTCCATTCCCTCTTCCAAGTCATTGGTAAGGATGTTTTGCATGCAGGAGGACACCATCACGGCCCTCCCTTGGAGAGATGGCCTCCAGCCTCTGCTTAAAAACCCCCGAAGAAGGAGGAGACCCCACCACACTCCAGGGAGGTCCCGGCATTTTCCACCGTCAAACTGCTCTCGCCATCAGGAAGTCCAAGTGGGATGTCTTTTCCCATAGCTTGAATCCATTGCTCCTTGTCCTCGTCTCTGGAGCAACTGAAAATAGGCTTGCTCCATCCTCAACATGGCATCCCTTCAAATATTTAAACATGTCTGTCATGTCCATATCCTTCGTTGAATCATAGAATGATAGAGACCTCAGGGGCCATCCAGTGCCACCCCCTTTTCCGCCATGCAGGAGGACACCATCACAGCCCTCCCTTTGACAGATGGCCCTCCAGCCTCTGCTTAAAAGAAGGAGGAGACCCCCACCATACCCCATATTCCACTGCAGGAGAGCTCTGACGATCAAGAAGTTCTTCCTGAGGTTCGGGTGGAATCTCCTTTCCTGAAGTTTGAATCCATTGCTCCGTGTCCTAGTCTCTGGGGCAGCAGAAAGCAAGCTAGCTCCGTCTTCATCATAACGTCCCTTCAAATATTTAAACGTGGCTCTCACGTCAACCTTCTCTTCTGCAGACTAGACCTCCCCAGCTCCCTCCGCCGCTCCTCAGGGGGCTTCGTGGCTTCCAGGCCCTCCGCCATTTTGGTCGCCCTCCTCTGGATATCTTCCGTCTTCTCCATCTCCTTCTTGAAATGGAGATGGAGAAGACGGAGCCGGCTCGTTTTTCCCCCGCTCCGGAGACTAGGACACGGAGCAATGGATTCAAATGACAAGGAAAGAGTTTCCACCTAAACATTAGGAAGAACTTCTTGGCCGCTTTGGAGAGTTTGCAATTTCTCCTCCTTTGGGGGTCTCTAAAGGGAGGCCGGACGCCCCGTGGAAAAAGTGCTTTAGCTGTGGGTTTTCCTGCTTGGGGGGTTTCACCTCTGAGCATCTCTCCGGGACATTTACCCCTCGTTAGGATGCTCGTTAAATGGTTTTTCTCTGTCTCAAATGTGCGTTTGGCTCCCACAGCCAGTAGGTGGTGGTGAAGGACGGGAGCGGTCTCCTTCCTTCCGTATCCAAAAGCAAAGGCCAAAATCTGAAGCAGAAACTGTATTGCAATTATTGATTCTACTTTAATTGCCACAGCTGGGTTCTGGGATTTGTAGACTTCCTTGCCAGAGAGCTCTAGCACTGCAAAATAAAATCCAAAATTCAGGTTGCACATTCGCACTCACTGTTCAGACAGCGGAACTGTAGCACTTTGGTTGCGCTTTAATTGCCATGGTTGCATGCTGTGCATTTCTGGGATTTGTAGACTTCCTTGCCAGAGAGCTCTAGCACAGCACCAAATAAATATAGATATAATAAATGAATACAATTAAATAAAATTGAAACATAGTTAAAGAAGAAATAATGACACAAAATAATAATAAATAAATTAAGTTTTCTGCTCTCCGCTCTGGAGATCCCACGCAGGGGCAATTAATATGACGGGTTAATTAACATTCATTAACTATCATTAGAGGAGAGGTTTGTTATTAAGAGGAGAATTGGGGCTGCTCGGGAACAGACCGGGCGACTCGGCGAAGATCGGCGGAGACTCTCCAAAGGTACAGTCCGTACTCCTTTTTAGGGAAGTTACTTTTTCCAGCACCAGGAGAGGAGGCAACTGCAGAGGTGGCAACGCTGATTATATCCAGAGATTGGCAGAAAGAGAGAGGAGAAATATTGGCTCGGGGTTTTTATCGGAATCAGCCGGAGCAAGAAATGAGGGTTTCCGGGGCTCTGCCACAACTCGAACTCGGCTCTCCCACAGTCCAGTTGCAATGCTACAAAGTATCCAGTGCTAATTGGTTATTGCAACGATATATCTCTTTGCAGCCTGCCTTTTTATTGTTGCAAAGTTATCAACTGGTTAATTGCTTTGTTACCCTATTGCTAATATGTATCCAGTAACGGGGCAAAGATCATTCCTGGCCCGGGGGGGGGATCAAAGTGTAGAGGCTGGTATTTTGAGAACCTGTTTTGAGGCAGGAAATATGTGTTTGGGTCAAGGATCAGAAGATGGGGGAAAATGGGAAAAATATCTAGCGTGATGCTAAATTTGTGGTCCTCTGCAATCATACCTTTGCAGGCCTAAATTTTGGAGTCGCAGCTATACAAAATGTCAGGTGCTACACTTGGGAAGAAAGAATGAAATGCACAGCTAGAGGATGGGGGATACTTGGCTGGACAAAAGGGATCTGGGAGTCTTAGTCTGAACATGAGCCAGCAGTGTGATGCAGCAGCGAAAAAAGCCAATGCGATTCTTGGTTGCATCAACAGGAGTACGGTCTCCAGATTGAGGGAAGTATTAACACCACTTTATTCTGTTTTGGTTAGACCTCACCTGGAATAATCCTGTGTCCAGTTCTGAGCACCACGGTTCGGGAAGGATATGGACAAGGTGGGGCGTGTCTAGAGGAGGGTGACCAAAATGGTGAAGGGTCTGGAAGCCGTGAGGCCCTAAGAGGGAGCTGGGGATGTTTAGTCTGCAGAAGAGAAGGTTAAGAGGGGAGATGACAGCCATGTTTAAATATTTGAAGGGATGTCATGTTGAAGATGGAGCAAGCCTGTTTTCTGCTGCTCCGGAAACTAGGACACGGAGCAATGGATTTGAACTCTAGGAAAAGAGATTCCACCTAAACCTTAGGAAGAGCAATTCAACAGTGGAATCTGCTGCTGCCTCCGTGGAGCGTGGAGGGGTCTCCTCCTCCTTTGGAGGTTTTCAAGGAGAGCCTGGATGGCCATCAGTCCAAGGGAGGGCTTTGATGGTGTCTTCCTGCCTGGCAGAAGGGGGTTGGACTGGATGGCCTTTGGAGGGTCTCCTCCAACTCCAGGATTCTACAGTTCCACACTCTGGAAGGCATTTCTTTCTGTGTCCTGGCGGCGGGTGAAGAGGGGAGCTTGGTGATGGGTCTGGAAACCAGATCTTCTTTGAGGAACGTGGTTAAGGAAGCTGGGCAGGTCTACCCTCGGAGAAGAGGAGACCGAGGAGTGACGTGAGAGAGCCATCTTTACTTTTCTGAAGGGATAGAAAACAGGGTTGGCTTGTTCTCCTCTTGCTCCAGAGACTAGAACTCAAAACCATGGGTTCAAATTATGAGGTTCTACCTCAACCCTAGGAAGAAATTCTCAGCTGCAAGAGCTGTGGATTCGAATTTCCAAGGAAAGAGGTTCCACCTCAACTTCCTGAGTTGTTTAAGAGAGGAATGTGGACTTCCTTCTTTGGGGGGCGGTGTCTTTGAACAGAAGTGGGATGGGGGCTTCATTTGTGTTTTCTAGATGGTACCTCGGGGTCTCTCCTAATCCCAAGAAACCAGGCGTGACTCCAAAGCAATTTGAGTTCCTTCCATTATTGGAGAAACAGAGGCTTTTTGTGGGAACTAAGTATTACTATTATTATTATTATTATTTATTCATTATTATTATTGGGTCCTGGGTTCAGGTGCCAAGAGCATGAGGGATGGAGAAGAATTGTTGAGCCGTGACAGCTGCCAGTCAGAGCTGGTGATTCTGGCTCCGTACATGTGCCCATTCTTCTCTCCCCGTCCAGAAGGTTCCAGGTTCAGATTCCGCAAAGGCGGCGTCTCCAGGTAAGGGGCGTTTTGCCTGGAATCCTCATGGAAACCTATCGCGGCTGCCTGCCAGAGTTGGACATATTGGCCGAGAGGGAACCCTAAAGCTCTCTTGGCTCAGGATAAAGGCAGCTTCCCGTTTTCCTAATCAGAAAGTCCCAGGGTCAAACCCCAGCGACTGGGAAGAAAGACTCTTGCTAGAAACCCGGCTGGAGAAACATGGTGGCTGCCCGCCAGAGTTGGTCATATTGGCCGAAAGGGTACTCTAAAGATCACAAGCTGAACAAGAGTCAGCAGTGTGACGCGGCAGCCAAGAAAGCCAACATGATTCTTGGTTGCATCAATAGGATTGTGGTGTCCAGATCGAGGGAAGTAATGGTACTGCTCTATTCTGCATTGGTTGGGCCATATTTGGAATAATACTGTGTCCAGTTCTGGGCACCTCAGTTCAGGAAGGATGTCGACAAGCTGGAGCGTGTCCAGAGGAGGGCGACCAAAATGGTGGAGGGTCTGGAAGCCGTGAAGCCCTAAGTGGAGCGGCCGAGGGAGGTGGGGATGTTTAGTCTGCAGAAGAGAAGGTTAAGAGGGGACATGACAGCCATGTTTAAATATTTGAAGGGATGCCATGTTGAAGACGGAGCAAGCTTGTTTTCTGCTGCCCCAGAGTGTAGGACGAGGAGCAATGGATTGAAGCTGCAGGAAAGGAGATTCCAGCTGAACCTCAGGGAGAACTTCCCGATGGTAGGAGCAATTGGAGAGTGAAATATGCTGCTGCCTCCATGGAGTGCGGAGGGGCCTCCTCCCTCTTTGGGGGTTTCTAAGCAGAGGCTGGATGGCCATCTCTTGGGAACGCTTTGATGGGTGTTCCTGCACAGCAGGGGGTTGGACTGGATGGCCCCGGGGGTCTCTCCCAACTCCAGGATTCTATGATTCTTGACTTGGGATAAATCAGGGCAGCCTCTTGTTTTCTATGCAGAACGAAATGGGTTCAACCGCCAGGGACTGGGGAACACGAAATACGGTGACCTAAGAATGTGAACGTGAAAGAAACACAGTTATTTTACATTTTATGGAGAATTTTTTTAAAAGAGTATTTATTAATATAATGTACATTAGGAAATAAATACAATATAAAACACACAAATATAAGGTAGAGCACACCAACACAATTATAGCATCTAACATTTGCAAGTAAAGTCTGTAATAGCTGAAAACGGGGGGGGGGGAGAGAAAAAAGATAAGAAGAAAGAAGTGCAGAGAGATCATTTTTCTTTTTTTGTTCGCAACGTTTTCAAATGTTATTGCAATATTGGATTGTCTGGTGTATAAAAATTAATAAAACAAAAGAGAAGTTAAGGATGGAAAGAGGGAGCAGCAAAGTTTTTCCTAACCCTTTTTAAAATGTCCCAATTTTTTTGGATTGGATAGGGATGTAAATCAAGAAATTAAGAAGAAATAATGTAATCGGTTTTTTTTCTGTAAAATGAAAATTTATGTTTGTATGTTATGGAAATAAGCAATTGCAACTGAAAGATGTAAGCCTGGAAGTGTGTGTGTAGGGGTTATTTTTGAGATTAAACCTTAATAAAAATTATTACAAAAAAAAAGTCCCAATTTTTATTCCATGCCCCCCCCCAATTATCAACTTCTTTAATTTGCTGCAAAAAAGGGAGTTTTCTGACCCAGCTCAAGGGGCTTCTCCCTATTTTCCAGGGAGGGGAAATATATAGAAATGTGAACATGAAGGAAACACAGTTATTTTATATTTTATGGAGAATTTTTCTTTTTTCTTTTTGTCACAACGTTTTCAAATGTCATCGCAATATTGGATTGTTTGGTATGTAAAATTAACAAACAAAAGTTAAGGATGGAGAGGGAAAGAGGGAGCAGCAAGACGTTTTCCGGCCCCTTTTAAAATGTCCCAATTTTCCCTCCTTTCTTTCTGTGGGTTCTCTGACCCAACTCAAGGGGCTTCTCCCCATTTTCCAGGGATGGGGAAGGAGTTTTTGGCTGGAGACCCGGGGGGCCGCAATCTCAGGGTGGGAAGAGGTACCCAAGCAAGACCCCTCTCCTTTCCACGGGGCCCCTTTGAAAGGAAAAATCCTTCCTCTGTTGGGGGTGGTGGGAGCTGAGGCCCCCAGCTTCTCCTGTTGGACCACCGCCTGTGCTGGGAAGGGAGAGGGGGGCTTTCAGAGGAAGCGGGGGAAGCAACCAAGCTTTGGGGGCGCGCCTAAGAGTCTGGGGAAGCGCGGGGGCGCGCCTGCCTCCCCATCTCCTCCTCCGCCTTGCCTTCCCTTGGTGGGGCGCCAGGGGGCACTGCGGACCCGCGGCTGGACCCACCGAGACGGAGCCAATATTGGGGAGGGGGCTGGAGAGCATTCAGCCATTGACGGCCCCTCCCAACACCGACGAGTCTGCTTTTCCTTCCTAAGTGGGGTCTTTCTCTCTGCCTCCCCTTTTTCCCGGGAGGGTCTCTCTCTCTCTCTCTCTCTGTCTTCCAACCCGTCTCCCCTCCACCTCCCCCCCTCTTTTAAATCCTTCTTCTCGCCCCCCCCCCGCAATCCCCTCGCCTGGGGGAGGCGGCGGCGGCGAAGCGCTGGGAAGGAAACTAATTATCCCAAATCAATATTTAATCACAGGCTTCGCGTCGTCGCCGTCTTCCTCCTCCTCCTCCATGGGGCGGGGGGGGCGCAGGAAGGAAAGGAAGAAAGAAAGAAAGTCAGGCGGGAAAAAGGGAGAAATCTCTCTTTTTGGTGAGGAAAAGGGGACACCCGTTCCCTTCTCCTGCACAGCCGTCTACTTTGGCAAGGGAGGCGCATCGGGGCAGAGACCCACACAGAGAAATAGAGGTGGGGGGCTTATTATGGAGGCCAAAGGAGGCAAAGGGTCGGGGGACTGTGAATTGGGGGACGGAGAAGAGGGCGGCCGCGCACCCCCGAATTTGGAGATGGTGCCCGCCTTGTTGTGGGAGGCGCCCCTTTCTTCCAGCCCCCTCCAAGGGATTCTTAGTTTAGAGATGGGGGGACCAGGCCCCCCCAGGCCCGTTCCCGCTCCCCCCAGAGGAAGAGGAGGAAAGGGAAAGAAAGAAGGGACCCAGGCCAGGAGAGGAGACTTTAGGGGAGCGGGTACGGCGTCCCGAGGGGGGAGGTTATATTCTCCCATCCCCCCATCACACACGCAGAGGGGAACCCCTTTTTCGCCCCCCCGGCGCTCCCCAAATTTCAGGCGCCGGGGACGGAAGGGAGCATCCGAGCGATCCGGACGGGCGGAGAGAGTGAGCGAGCGGCGCCCGATGGAGGAAAAGGAGGGGGCGGCGGAGAAGGGGCCGAGCCGAGGAGGCCGCCCCCTCCTCACTCCCCGCCGCTTTTAAGGAGGACGGACGCAGTGGGGGGGGGCGCAAGAGAAGAAAGAGGCGAAAGCGGCGGCGCTCGCGCTCCGCTGCCCTTCGTGGCGCGCCAGGGCGCACGGACTGAGGGAGCCGGGGCCCGTTGCGCGCGCCCTTGCTCGGCCGGGGAGGGGTCCCGGCGGGCCCCTCTCCGCCCTCTCGGCCCCCGGCCCTTCTCTCCCCGTCGCCTGAGTGGGGGATCTCCGGGCAGCCCCGGAAAGGGCGGGGGCGGGGGGCGGAGGGCGAAGGCGAGGCACCCCCGGCGGCCGCGCGGGGACTGCGGCGCTCCTCCCGCCCGGCCTCGCCGCGCCTCCTTAAGCGCCGCCGGAGCCCCGCCCGGCCGGGCCGCTCATTGGCGCAGCCGAGGGCCCCCGCCCGCCCCGGAGCCCCCTCCCGGAGCCGCGCCGAGGCAAAACTTGTTGCTGCGCCGCCTCCGCCGCCGCGGCCGCGCCGGGAGAGCGAACCAGAGAGAAGGAGACAGAGGGAGGAAGAGGCCCGCCGAGGAAGGGCCAGCGAGCGCGCCGGAGACGCGGCGCAGCGGCGGCCGAGGAGGAGGAGGAGGAGGAGGAGGAGGGGAGGCAGAGGAGACGGAGCCCGGCCGCCCTCCCGCGTCGGCGTCGGCGTCGGCGTCGGCGTCGGCCGGGGAGCGGCGGGCTCGCCAATGAGTCCCCGGGCGGCCCGGCCCGGAGGAGACGCCGCCGGCGCGGGAGGAGGCGGAGGCGGCGGCGGGAGGCGGCGGAGGGGCCGCGGCGGGAAGAGGCGGCGGCGGCGGCGGCTCGGCGGCGGCGACGACGGGCGGCGCAGGATGTGAGGCGGCGGAGAGGATCGGGGCCCCCGTCCTCCTCCTCCTCGTCCTTTTCTCCGGCGCGGATGTTCGCGCTGGAGCCGTTTGAGGCGCACGGCGGCGGCGGCGGCGGCGATCGGAACCACGGTGGCTTCGGGGGGCTCTTCAAAGGCTCCCCTTTTCCAGGAGGCGGCGGCGGCGGCGGCGGCGGGGCCGAGGCGGGCTCGCTGAGCGCCCTGGCGGCCGTGGCGGGCGAGCCGCCCCCGTCGCTCCTGGCCATGAACCTCAACCTGCCCGGCGGCGGCGGCGGCGGGGAGGCGTACGGCTTCCATGCCCCGCCGCCGGCGCGCAACGGGGGCGGCGGCGGGCACCCGGCGGCGACGGAACTCCAGCCGCCGCCCGGCTTCTACCACCAGCACCAGCCCTTCGGAGGGGGCTTCGAGACCGCTTCCTCCTCGTCGTCGTCCTCGTCCTCGTCCGCCTCCGCCTCGTCCTGCCTCCACGGCGGGCGCCTCCTGAGCTATCCACAAGCCTACGCGCCGGCTGCGCCCGACGGAGGCGGCGGCTACGAGCTGGCGGACGGCGGGGAGGGGGCTTTCGGGCAGCCCCGGGCCCTCCCGGACTTCCAGAGCCACCACCAGCACCACCTCGGGGGCGGCGGCGGCGGCGGCGGCGGCGTGCCGGCCCCGTGCCTCCCGCTGGACCAGTCGCCCAACCGGGCCGCCTCCTTCCACGGCCTGCCGGGCTCCTCCGGAGGGGCCTCGGAGGCGGCGCCGCCGCCCGCGCCACCTCCGCACGGCCTGGACCCGGCGGCAGCGGCGGCGGCGGCGGCGGCGGCGGGGCGGCGGCTCTCCAGCGCCCTGGACCCGCTGGAGTACAGTTATGGGGGCGGCGAGGGTCCCTTCGACCTGGCCGTCTTCTCGCCCTCCCCGGACGGCGGCGAGTACGGATCGGCCCGGCAGCACCACCCGGCCCCCCAGCACCACGTGGGGAGCCCCTTCCCCGCAGGGCCTCCTTCGGGGCTGCCCCGCGGCCTCGGGAAGCTCCAGCCGGCCTCCCAGCAGCAGCAGCAACCCCACGGCTTTTTCGAGCGGCCCTTCGGCTCCGCGGCGGGGCGGAAGATGCCGTCGGTGGGTCTGGAGCCCGGAATGGGCGCCCCCGGGAGGCACCACCCGGCTTTGATGCCCCCGCCGCCCCAGAACCAGACCCCCATGGGGCGGCAGAGCTCGTGCCCGCCGGCGCTGCCCCGTCAGCCGCCCCCCTGCCCCGAGGCTGCCGCGAACGGGGTTCTCCCCGACGGGGCGCACGCCCAGTTCGAGTACCCCATCCACCGGCTGGAGAACCGGAGCCTCCAGCACCCTTCCTACCCCGGCGGCGTCGGAGGGGAGCCTTCCTCGGTCTTCGGCGGCGCTCTCCATCACCACCACCATCACCACCACCACTCCCATCATCCCCAGCCTCAGCAGCAGCAGCCGCCGCCTCCCAGCCAGCGGCTGCAGCACTTCGACCCCGCGCCCTACCTGAGCGCCGCCAAGCGGGCGCGCTACGACACCTGGGGGGCCGGAGGGGGCGCGAACCTGGACCTCTCGCCCTCCTCGGGCGGCGGAGGGGCAGGAGGCGGCGGCGGCTACCCGGGCCTCCCCGGGGACTTCACGCCGCCGGAGAGTTTCCCCGACCCTCAACACCACCATCTCCAGCAGCAGCAGCAGCACCGCCAAAACGCGGCGCTGATGATCAAGCAGATGGCGGCCACGCGCAACCATCATCCCCAGCAGCAGCAGCACCACCACCATTCCCATCACCCGCCGCCGCCGCCGCCCCACCGCCTCCGCCCGCAGCCGATGGGGCCCCCGCAGGGCCATCCGCACCACCCGGAGGTGGCCGCCTTCGAGGCGCATCAGGAGGGCACGTGGTTCCCGGGCGCAGCGGCCGCCCCCTCGGACCTGCTTTTCCGGCCGGCCTTGCAGGAGCCTCCGCCGCCCCCTCTGCGGATGCCGCCGGGGCCTGAGGCGCTCCTCGCCGCCGCGCCCGCCTCCTCGCCCCCCTTTGGCCTCAGCCCGCCCTCCGGCGAGCGCGGCAGGACCACCGGGGCGGACTACGGGGGGCCCGGCGGCGGCGGCGGCGGGGGCTTCCCCTTTCCCCCGGTCGGCAGCCCAGCGCCTCCCCGGGCGCCTACGGGCCCCCGACGGACTTTTCAGCCCCCCAGCCCCGCGGACCCCCGCCCGGCCCGGCTCCCGCCGCCAGCACTGGGAGCAAACTGGGCGCGCTCTCATTGGGCTCCTTCGCTTCCAAAGCGGGCGCGCCGTCCAAGGAGGGCGGCTCGGGCGGCGGCGGGGGCGGCGGCGGCGGCGGGGGTCTCTTCGGCCAGAGCTGCTTGGCCGCCCTCTCCACCGCCTGTCAGAACATGATCGCCAGTTTGGGGGCCCCCAACTTGAACGTCACCTTTGGAAAGAAAAGCAGCGGAGGGGTCTCCAACGGGGTTGGCCCCGGGGGCTCTGCCGCCTTGGAAGGAGGGAAGAGGGGGAAGCTGGGGCCCCCCGAGGGCGCCCCCGAGGGCCAGCCCCCTCCGCCGCCCCCTCCCCACCCGCCGCCCCCGGCCGCCCCCGGAGAGAGCGGCCTCTCCCCCAAAGCAGCCACGGGTTCTCGCCCGCCTCGGGTCCCGAGGGCAAGGCAGGTGGCGGGGGCCGGGGAAGGGGTCGGCGGAAACGGGACAGCGGGCACGTCAGCCCGGCTGGAAGCGGCGGAGCGGGAGGGGTGGTTGGAGGAGGGGGCGGCTTCTTTGAGAAGTACGGGGCAGAGACCTGCAACGGGGGCAGCCCCGGGCACCTCCACGAGACCCCCAAGGCGCTCAGCTCGCCCCCGGCCTCCTGGGCCAAGACCCCCGCGGAGCTGCTCCTGGCCGGGCCAGCGCCTCCCCCCAGGAGCCAGCGGAGCTGCTCCCCTGTTTGGAGAAAGGCGGCGGCGGCGGCGGCGGCGGGGGACTCCTGCTCCCCACGCGTGTCCGCGGAGGACCCCCCTCGCCGCCAGGCCCACGAGGGGGAGAGCGAGGGAGTGGTCTCCTCCAGCTCCGACCCGGCGCAGCTCTCCGGCCGGCTCCCCTCCCGCAGCCCGTTGGCCCCCGCGGCCTCGTCGGTGGTGGCCCCGCTGGGGGGCGGAGGGGGCGTCGGCGGCGGGGGTCCCGGCTCCACCTCCAGCCCGGCCGTGGGGGCGGCGGTGCCCCCTCCCGACGAGATCCACCCGCTGGAGATCCTCCAGGCGCAGATCCAGCTGCAGCGGCAGCAGTTCAGCATCTCCGACGACCAGCCGCTGGCCGGGCTGAAGGGGGGCGCCCACGCCAAGAAGGCCCCGGAGGGGGGCGTCGAGGGGCGCGGGCCTGAGTTGAGCAGCTGCTGCGGGGTGGTCGACGGCGGCGGCGGCGGCGGGGCCGGGCCGGGCAAGGCCATGAGCACCATCGACCTGGACTCGCTGATGGCGGAGCACTCGGCCGCCTGGTACTTGCCCCCGGGCGACAAGGGACTCCTGGCCGAGGGAGGCGGCGGCGGCGGCGGCGGAGGGGGCGCCGCCGAGGAGGAAGAGGAGGACGAGGAAGAAGAGGAGGACGAGGACGAGGAAGAGCAGCAGCAGCAGCAGCAGCAAGGGGGCGAGGGACGCGGCGCTGGCCGGGCGGCCCCCTGGGAGAAAGAGGCCAAGCCCCCCGGCCACGGGAAGGAAGGTAGGAGGCGGTCCGGAGGGGGCGGGGGAGAGGGGGGATGGGGAAGGAAGGGGGAGGAGAGTTGGGAGGGGTGCCCCCATGACCACTGCGGCCCCCAGACTCCCCTCCATGCGTCGGCTGATGGGAACTGGAGTGAGGAGGAATTGCTTTCCGAGGGCGCACCGGCTTTGGAGAGCGCTTTTGGACCTCTAGCGACTTTTTAATCGGGGAGGGGAGTCCCAGGTGGGTGTGACTGTGTGTGTGGGCGAGTGAGGTGTGAGAGTGCAAAGGTAGCATTACGACCCCCCGCTTCTTTCCCGTGCAAAAAAACACGTGCGCGCATTCACTGTGTGCGTGAAAGGGGAGAAAAAGGCGCACTGGAAAGAGAGAGAGAGAGGTCCGGTGTTATTGCAAAGAGGTCTTGGCAGAATCGTACTTACGGGGCTCCGAAAGGTTTTGTCCTCCTGCTCCCCTCCCTGGCTGACCCCCCGATCTATTGTGGGTTTTTGGGGGGGCTGAATTGGGAAATGCGAGAGTTGTTAGACGGCATCGCCAAGGAAAGGCAGGGGCGCGCGTCCTGCGCTTGGAAAGAAGGAAGGAAGGACAGGAGGCTTCGGAGAAAGGCTTAGGGTCACCTGGGGAACTGGATCCCCCCCCGAGGAGGGAGGGGGCAATTGGGGGTCCCGGTGGAAAGGGCTCCCCAGCATCAACCAGGGTTTCTGGGTCCTTTGGGAAAGGAAAGAGCCGGGAAGATGGTGGAGAGGATGGGCCGTAGGAGGAGAAGGTTTTATGAATAACCTTTCTCTCCCAGGGAGAAGGAGGAGGAGGAGGGTGATGGAAGGTAGGGTGAGGGCTGTGGGAGAGCCCCCCCTCCCCAGGGGTATGACTGGGAAGGGAGATCCCACATAAAGCCATTTTCACCCCTCTCTGGCTGTCCATCTTCCCTTCTGTTTCTCTCCTTCCTTCTCTCCCTCTGTTCATCTTCCCTCCTTCTTTGCTTTTCTTTCTTTCTTATTTTTTCCCTTTCCGTCTCTCTTCGTTCCTTCCATCTTTTTTCCTTTTCTTCTTGTTTCTCTCTTTATTTCTCACCTCCTTCCTTCCCTCCTTCCTTCCTTCTTCCCTCCATCCCTTCCTTCCTTCCTTCCTTCCTTCCTTCCTTCCTTCCTTCCTTCCTTCCTTCCTTCTCTCTCCTTCCTTCTTCCTTATTTTTCCTCCTCTTCCTCCTTTCTCTCTCTTTGTTTCTCTTACTTTCCTTGTTTTTTCCCCTCTCTGTCTTCCTTCCTTTCTTCCTTCTCTCCTTCCTTCTTGTTTCCCGTTCTTCCTGTTCCTCTCTTTCCTTCCTTCCTTCGTGTTTCTCTCTTTATTTCTCTCATTCGTCCTTCACTCTTCTACTCTCCTCATTTCTTTTTCCTTTCCTCTTTTTCCTTCCTTCCTTCCTTCCCTCCCTCCCTCATTTCTTTTTCCCTTCCTTCCTTCTTTCCTATTTCTTTTTCCTCCCTCCCTCCCTCCCTCCCTCCCTGTTTCTCTCTTTCTCTCCTTTCTTCGTTCCTCTCTCCCTCCTCTCTTCTTCCTTCCTTATTTCCTGAACCTTTTTCCTCTTTTTCCCTTACTCCTTCCTTCCTTCCTTCCTTCCTTCCTTCCCTCCTTCCTGCCTGCCTTCCTTCCTTCCTTCCTTCCTTCCTTCCTTCCCTCCTTCCTTCCCTCCTTCCCTTCTTCCTTCCTTCCTTCCTCTTTCTCTCTTTTCTCTCCTTCCTTCATTCCTCCCTCCCTCCTCTCTTCTTCCTTCCTTATTTCCTAAACCCTTTTCCTCTTTTTCCCCTACTCCTTCCTTCCTTCCTTCCTTCCTTCCTTCCTTCCTTCCTTCCTTCCTTCCTCCTTTCCTTTCTTCATTCCCACACAAGCCCTTCCTGGTCCGTCTTTTCCACCGTGTGAAATACATACAACCCTCTGCGCTCCTCTGTTAGAAAAGCACAAAAATTGCTTTCGCAGAGCGTGGTACAGGCATATCCGGATACCCGAATTCGCCCTTTTCCAAGGAGTCACAAGGCAGGTGTCAGCGGTCATCTTGTTATCACAGTAGAACATAGTCGTATAAAAGTTAAACAACTATTAAACTATTAAATCATCATTATTACTCCCAAACTTTTCCCACTCCGACTGCAAAATGGCTCGCAAAAGTTAAATCAGAGGGACCTTAAAAAAAAAGAAAAGCATCATACAAAAGGTCAAAATGTAACCAAAACTGGAATTTAAAGTGGTTCAAAGCTCAACTGTTACAAAGAGAAAAAAAACCCCCAAGTATTATAATTGTTTTTGTTATTATCATCATTGTTTGTTCCTCTTTTTTTAACGGTTGAAGCTTTTCACTGCTTTCTGTAGATAGTTCTGGTTATATTTATAACTTCTGTGTGGCATAATTTTTTTGATTGGCGGTATCAGTTTTAAGTTTTGCAAGCTGCCTCATGGTGAAGCAGTTGAGCGAATAATAGCAATAATAGTAATAATAATAGTGCGTATCTAAGGAAATAACCCTTTAAAGACTCGGTACGTGTGTGTTTGCAGGTGTTTTATCTTCTTGCAGACTTTGGGAAATGTGAATTTTGGGGGAAACGCAAACGGATCCTGAATGCCTATTTTATTTCCTTAAACAAACAGAAAGAAAAATTGCAGTGAGGGACTCCTCCAACGTTTTAGGTCAAGATGGCACTTAGATTTTTAATTTAGATCCAAAACTGTATTTCTTTTGTGTTTTTATTCAAGCTTGTTTGTGTGGGTCTCTTTCTTCGAAATAAGCCCAGGCGTCAACGCTTTAAAATCCGTTAATTAATTAGAATTAATCTTGCTACACTCTCTTTCTCTCTCTTTGAATGGTGGATCTAGAGGACAACGTCTCCAGATTTTTTTACTTCTTTGAAAATAATCCTGATTTGGAGAATAATCCCACCGTTCCTCAAAGTGAGGGGTCTTGCGATGGGAGAATTACACAACCGACAACACACCCGTGCACCTATAAACCTGACAGATGGGGCCCAATGTGGTTGTTATTCACACTTTTTGTGCCTCCGCCAGTTTGGTTCTAAAATGCAAAAATAGAGCCGCCCGGCCTGCAAATTGCGGGTCAGTCCCGGCTGGAGAATACCCATTTATTGTATGGGATTTTACTTTTGTGTAGACGCTGTCACATTCCTGGGGACTCACCGATCCAATTTGCAAAACTAACTTGCGCATGTGTGTGTGTGTGTGTTTTTTCCCCCTGCAAACATCTTCAAGAAACAATGCATTATTTTTTTTCCTTACAAAAGTTGTGCATCTTTGGAGAATGTTTGTGTGTTTGTGTTATTTATCTTTGCAACCTGTTCCCCAGGAGATATAATGCTTTTATTGTGCATTTACAGAGAGCGTGTGTGCATGTTGTCTGTCTTTGCAAACTGTTCTCCAGGAAATAACGCATTTGTTGCGCATTTACAGAGTGTGTTTGTGTGTTGTTTTGTCTTTGCAACCTGTTCTTCTTCAAGAAAGAATGCGTTCTTTTTTTCTTTCGAAAGTTGTGTATCTTTGGAGAATGTTTGTGTGTGTGTGTGTGTGTTGTTTGTTTTTGCAACCTGTTCCCCAGTAAATAATGCCTTTGTTGTGCATTTTCAGAGTGTGGATGTGTGTTACTTATTTTTGCAACTTGTCCACAAAACAATGCTTTTGTTGTGCATTTACAGAGTGTGTATGTGTTTGTGTGTGTTGTTTGTCTCTGCAGCCTGTTCCCCAGTAAATAATGCCTTTGCTGTTCATTTTTGGAGTGTGTGTATGTGCGTTATTTATCTTTGCAACCTGTTCTATAGGAAATAATGCTTTTGTTGTGCATTTTTAAAGTGTGTCTACGTGTTGTTTGTCCTAGCAGTCTGTTCCCCAGGAAATAATACTTTTGTTTTGTGTGTTTGTGATGATTTTTTTGGGACTGTGGAGTGTCTGCAGCTCATTCCCCAAGAAATAAATACTTCTTTCTTTGTTCCAAAAGTGGTATATTTTTTTGGAAAGGCTTCGAGTGTGCATTTGTGTGCCTCGTTTTCCTTTCCAAATCTCTCCTCCAAGAAATGACACTTCCATCCTTTGAATGTTGTGCATTTTTGGTGTGTGTGTGTGTGTCTTACCAATCTGTCCCAGAAATAATGCTTTTGTGGTGCATTTTCAGTCTCTGTGCATTCTTTATATTTGTAACCGATGCTCCAAAAGTAATTCCTTTTTCCTCCTGATTGTTTGTCTGCCTTTGGAGTGTGTGTTTGTGTCCTTTGTCTTGACAAACTGTGCTCCAAAAATAATGCTTTCCTTTCCCTCTCTGGAAGTTGTGCACTTTTTGGAACGCTTGGGTGCCTTGTTTGCCTTTCCAAACCTCTGCTTCCAGAAACAAGACTTCCAAATCCTGCGCAATTTTGTGCATATATATTTTTTGGAGCATTTGGTTGCCTTGTTCGCCTTCCCAAACCTCTTATTTCAGAAACAAGACTTCCAAATCCTGTACAATTTTGTGCATTTTTTGGGTGCCTTGTTCGCCTTCCCAAGCCTCTTGTTCCAGAAACAAGGCTTCCAAATCCTGCACAATTTTGTGCATTTTTTTGGGTACCTTGTTTGCCTTTCCAACCCTTTTATTCCAGAAACAAGACTTCCAAATCCTGTACAATTTTGTGCATTTTTTGGGTGCCTTGTTCGCCTTCCCAAGCCTCTTGTTCCAGAAACAAGGCTTCCAAATCCTGCACAATTTTGTGCATTTTTTTGGGTGCCTTGTTTGCCTTTCCAACCCTCTTGTTCCAGAAACAAGACTTCCAAATCCTGTACAATTTTGTGCATTTTTTGGGTGCCTTGTTCGCCTTCCCAAGCCTCTTGTTCCAGAAACAAGGCTTCCAAATCCTGCACAATTTTGTGCATTTTTTTGGGTGCCTTGTTTGCCTTTCCAACCCTCTTGTTCCAGAAACAAGACTTCCAAATCCTGTACAATTTTGTGCATTTTTGGGTACCTTGTTTGCCTTTCCAACCCTTTTATTCCAGAAACAAGACTTCCAAATCCTGTACAATTTTGTGCATTTTTTTGGGTGCCTTGTTCGCCTTCCCAAGCCTCTTGTTCCAGAAACAAGACTTCCAAATCCTGTACAATTTTGTGCATTTTCTTTGGGTGCCTTGTTCACCTTCCCAAGCCTCTTATTCCAGAAACAAGACTTCCAAATCCTGCACAATTTTGTGCATTTTTTTGCATGGAGGGGAAGAGAGATTTCTACGGCTCGCAGGAGAGAGGTGGAAGGAGAATGGATGAATGGACAGACGGACGGACGGATGGATGGATGGATGGGTCTCCCTTTGTTCTTTGGGTGGGTGGGCCGTTGCCGTGTGCTTGCAAGGCCTCTTTCTTTTCTTTCTCCCCCCCCACCAGCCACAGCTACAAAGCCCCCCCCCATATTCAAGCAGGAGGAATCGCTTAGTATGCAGAGCAGGCACTACGAATCCCATCAGCATTCTCCAGACTTGGGTCAGGCGGAGAGACGTAAATTGGTTTGTTTGGACGGGGGGGGGCGGAGAGGGTAGAAAGCTGATTTTTCCCCTCTTATTCCCCCCCTTAAATTGAGTTTTACACACACACGCACACGCACAAAGCATTCTCCCTCTCCTCCTCCTTCACCTTTTCCCTCCTCCTTTTATTGTTCCTTGCACACACAACGTCTCGATCTGACGCGATCGATACCTAGTTAGCACAAATCGCGGCTCCCCAACACTTCGGTGCTTGCAAGGCACGGCCGCACAGCCGCACAGATGCAAACACACACACAACATCCTCCCACGCTTCTTCTCCAATCTTTGTCCAAAGTGCAGTCGAAATAAAGCAATAACACAGCGTCTTTTACCGGGAGAAAAACGGAGGAGTTGATTGCTCCTGAGGGGGCTTTTGGAGAGGGGAGATAATGCCTCATGCACTGGGCCACAGTCCAATATACATACATATATATATATATATACATACACATGTATTAAAAAGCCTTAAAATATCGAATATTAAAAAAATTTAAAATGCATGCACATGCATGCATGTGTGTGCACCTTAAAGTTGCCTTAAAGTGACCCAAAAAATTCACAGGGTTTCCTTTTGCAAACTCAAGAGTTTATTTTGCCAGTTCTTTTTTTTCCAAAATAGAGCCTCCAGCAGCTGGTATGCATCATCGGTCTCCCATCCAGTGACTAACCAGGGCTGACCCTGCTTAGCGTCCAAGGTCAGACAGGATTTAGTGCCTTTTAAGCTACCTGTTCTTTATCCTCTCCCAAAATTTGCAAGCGAATCCATCCCCCTTGGCATTGCGCTGGGTGCAATAATATCACGACTTCGTAAAAGGGAATTTTTTGAAACTTTTAACGAGCATCACAGCTGAGAAGTCGTACAAAAATGGATTTTTTTTTCTTTAAATGCAATAGGTCTGTGGTTTGCAAGTGAGTTTCTTAGGGATGTGTTAAAGACCCAGGGTGGGGAAAAAAATTTTTGCTTTGCACTGCAGAAGTTCAAACGTAAATTGTCCAGCAATTTGCAAATTTAAAGCCCAGCTTTGCAAATTTAAAGCCCGGTTTTGAAAAGCAGGGAAAGTTTAAGCAGACTTCCCAAATCTCTCCTCCAAGAAATGAGACTTCCTTTCCCTTTTTTTGAAAATGTTGTGCATTTGTGGAGTGTGTGTCTTTGCGATCTATCACAGAAATAATGCTTTTGTGGTGCATTTTTTAAAAAAAGGCAACAGGGGTGTGTTAAAAAATTGCTTTGCAATGCAGAAGTTTAAACTTTAAATGTCCAGCAATTTGCAGACTGAAGGTCCGGCTTTGCAAATAGCTAAATGAGGAAGAGCAGACTTATTAGAGGTTAAAAGTCAGTATATATAACCTTTGAATTTTCTATAAAACCTTGCTGCTGAGAAGGCTGCTTATAGGATTGCAAAGGAAAAAAAATAAGGATTATTAGAGGTAAAAATGCATTAAAAAAAAATAATGCCAGGGTCCCAAAATATTTTGCAAAGCCGTGTCAAAAGGCAAATCCCCAAATCTGTATTGAGCTAATAATTAGGTTGCAATTAGCTAATAATTGAGCTAATAGTTCGGTTGCTTAAGTGTGATTGTGCTGTTTTGGTAAAAGTCTCGCCCCTATATAGATTTTGGAGATATTTATATTTATTTGGGGCTCGAAGGGATGAGTGTACTCGGGGGGTAAAAAAAAAGGGGAGGTAGATTTTAAATAAATAAATAAATAGATAGATAAATAGATAAATAATAGATAAGTTAAATAGATAAATAGATAAATTAATTTGTCTTCCAAAGAAAATGACCAAAAAAAAAACCAACCAGCCAGAATTTGTCCAAATTAGTGCAAATTGCAGCTGGTTTTTGCTCACTTGCTGCTGGATATATTTATTTTTGGTTCCCTCTTTGTTTTTAATGCCATGCATACAGGGATAATGGTTAGTTTTCTTCCAAATTGATCTAACCTGCAGTGAGCAGGGAATGTATTTTGGTGGCTTTGCAAGTGGAGGATTTTGGAATTTTTTTAAAAAAAATTTATTATTGTGAAAAAAAAGAAAAAAAGAGAGAAACTCATAAGAAAAAAAAAGGAAGGAAAAAATCAGAATACAAGAAGGAACGTAGAACAAGATACAAGAGTATAAAAGATAAACCCTAACAATCAAACCTTAATTTAATTAAGGTTTAACCACCGTGTCTTTTGCAAACTTGCAAAAATGGCTATAATTAGAACAGAATCCACAGGTGGATGCATTGAGAAAAAGAAAAAGGTGAATTGTTGCATCCGAAATCTCCAAGATTTGCTAAAACCAAGAATTCCCCAGTAGCAAGGCACCTTTTTCCCCAAAATTTCCGAAAATTTTGCACACTCTTAAAATCTAGAAGTCTGCTTTGCTGCTGAGGAATTCTTGCTTTTGCAGATCTTGGAGATTTCGGATGCAACGATTCACCTTTTTCCTTTTTTTTTGCAGTGGATCCACCTGTGGATTCTGTTCTAATTATATAGCCATTTTTTTGCAAGTTTGCAAAGACATAGTGGTTAAATTAAATTGCAGGGCCTTGAATTGGTTAAATTGCAGGGCCTGAAATGAACCGTCCGGTCTTGTTTTTCTCCTAATTTTGAAAAATAGCAATCATGTAAAATCATGTAAAAAGGGAGATCTAGTTCACCCCAACCAAGCAAAGGTCTACTGCCCCCCAAAATACCCATTTTGTTTAAAGAAAGAGAGATCACTATGCTTTGAGGGTCTCCGTACTCCACCGTCAAAGCATAAAATCTTGGAAGGGATCCCCAAAGGTCATCCAATCCAACCCCATCCTGCCATGCAGGAATGCAGAACTGGATAATTGCAAATAAAAATAAAAATGTCCATTTAAGGACCCCAAAGATGGTGACTGTCCAGATTTGGGGCACCAACCCGTTTGGAGAAAGGAAATGCTAAGAGAGGGGTCTGTCCGGAGACGGAGAGACCACCCCCTTTTTCCAAAGCAATCTGCTCCGTGGTTGCTCTTTGCATCCAGAAATTCTTCGTTGAGGTGGATGCCCTTGAGTCGAATCCAGCACCTTGTGTCCGAATCTTTGGAGCGTAAGAAAAATAAGCTTGCTCCCTCTTTATGGGGTTGGAGGGGGACCTCAGCGGTCATCTAGACTGACCCTTTCTGCCTTAAACCCTCAAGCGATGCCCACCCAAATTCTCTTTGGAGTCCCCCCCCAGAGAAGGGAGATTTGAGATTTGGTGGAATTTCCTTTTCTTGCGATTTTAATCCATTGATTCGTGACCCAGTAGATGCACCGTAACATATTTTGGATAAGTGTGCACGATCTGATTGTTAATAGATTTTTTTTTTTGGAAATATGCATTTGCATTTTCTAGGATGGGAGTTTTGTCCTATGGATGCTTTAAAAAAAACCCACAACTTCAGATAAGTGTGCAAGATGGAGTGTATAACCTTATTATTAATCGATTTATTTTTTTTGGAAATGTGTATTTGCATTTTCTAGGACGGGAATTTTATCCTATGGATATTTAAAAAAAAAAACTTCAGATGAGTGGGCAAGATGGGGTGTATAATCTTATTATTAATGGATTTATTATTTTTGGAAATGTGCATTTGCATTTTCTAGCATGGGAGTTTTGTCCTGTGGATGCTTTAAAAAATAATCCTGGTTTATTCCTGTTGCTTTAGACAATCCTTGTTTTAAAAAAGCCATTTTTTTTTTTTTGCAAGAAGTGTTTTGCGTGTGTGTGATTTCAACCAACTTTTAGTTTATTTTCCACCCTCAAGGCAACATCCAATAATTAAAACAGCGAAAAAAGTAGTGGAAATTAATATTGAAAAGTCCCCAAAGTAAAGTCTTGACCAATCGATCAATTGATTGATCGATAATCAATTTCGTTTTTATATATATATATATATATATATCCTGAATTTTTTCTGAAGAATAGTTTGAGGATCAAAATAGAAAAATGCAAATAGGTAAAAACTTAGCAAAGAGTTAGGACTTCAAGAAATATCTGACTGTGCAATTAAAGCTTAAAATTAAAGATTAAAAAAAAAAGGAACTCCAATTTGTTTATTTATTTTTAAAATTACGGATCCTTTCCTTCGTGGCCTCTTTTCTCCATGCAGAGGGAGATGCAAAATTCAAACACCGGGGATATTTTGGTCTTAGAATTGTGTCTGAATATCGGTTCTTACGTTTCTGCGGGAGCAGTTCTGACTACATTCCGTAACGGGGAGCGGGTTTCTGAACGTTTCCGAGGGAGTTTGTGAATTGCGACGAGTCGGATTCCAAAGGGAGCCAAAGCGACTCCCTGAATCCCCTTTTGAAATTTATACAAGGTGTCTGTGAGTTTCGCAATAATAAAATATTTTCCACCTTTTTTTTTTTTTTCAGTCTGGGATTCAAAGCAACTTCCAAAAATGTCTGGTAATTAAAGTAGTTAATAAAACTATTGGAAAGGAGTAGCCCAGCCAGCAATAAAAACCATCCTATAATTATGCATCCACAATGCTGCTACATAGCGTGTTTTATATATATATATATATAAATAAAATATCATATATATATATACACACACACATATATATATATAAACTATGTAACAGCATTGTGGATGCATAATTATAGGATGGTAAAATATCATATATCACACACACACACACACACACACACACATATATATAATATACTATGTATATATATTATATTATATACCTATAATATACTATGTGTGTGTATTATATATCTATATTTTATCTAAATAAAACTATGTAACTGCATTATGGATGCAAAATTGTGTGTGTACATATATATATATATATGGTGTGTATATATATAAATAAAACTACATAACAGTATTGTATATGCAAAATTGTGTATATATATATATATATAAAATTGTGAATTTTATATATATATATATATATATCCAATTTTGCATACACAATGCTGTTACATAGTTTAATATAGACATATATACCATTTTATTATCAAACTTTGTGATAGCATTGCATATGCAAAATTGTAGGACAGTTTTATATATATTTTATATATATTATTTGGGTTATTGGATGGAAGAGGGGGAGGAAATAAATCCAGAGGACAAAAAGATTGCAAATGGAGTTTCTTTTCTGTCTCCAGAATTAAGCTTGAATCCGGTTTGTAAATCAAGAGGAATTTGGATAAGTCAGTATTTCTCTAAATCCCATTTGGTGGGTTGGGTTTTCCAGCGGAAAGGGGGCAAAATGGAGGTATTTCCTCCCAAAAATAAGAATTTTTGCTCCCAAATATGTGCAAATCTGCTGCGTTTGTATTCCCCGAATTGCCTTTCCTACTCCTTTCCCTTTGGATGCGTAAACAATATATTCTCCCAAGCTGAAATTTTAAGTTATTGCAATGCTGGAAATTGGGGGAGTGAAGGGAAAAAATCCATTTTTTGGGGGGGTCAGAATTCCCCTTTCAGTCCCTAATTGCCCCGCATTGCAGACCTTCAAGATCACTTGAATATTTGCAATATTTGCAATTTTTGCAAATTTGCAATTTTAGCCTTCGCCCAAGCTCTGCGCCTTTTCCCCGTTTTCTGTTTTAAGCTCTATTTTCAAATGCTCAGTCGGAAATTTTAAGTTATTGCAATGCCCCAAATTGGGGGAAACCTGGGATGCAAACTCTTCATTTTGAGGAGTAACCTCATTTCTAAACTCAGCTGAAGTTTTTAAGTTTGCTGCAATGCCAGATATTTGGAGAAAGAAATAAAGCTTCATTTTTGGAAGGGCAGAAATGTTTTATTTCCCTCCCTAAATTCATAAAAATGCAAAGAAGGAATCATTGAAACTTCCTTTTTCTTGTGTTTTTATTCCCTTCGCATCATTTCGCATTTTCCTCCTTTTTTCGGTTTCCAAATGTGCTCAGCTGAAATTTTTTATGTCGGTGCAATGCTAGAAAATTTGGAAAAATATTTGGGTGCAGATTTTTTTTTTATATTCGAGGAGGATTGCAACGCCTTCATTTCTTTGGATGCAAAATGATTCCTTTCCCCCCACTCCAGTCCCCAAATTTCTAGCATTGCAATAGTTTAAAACCCGAGCTTTTAGGAAATAAAAACTATTGCAATGCTAGAAATTTGCAAACTGGAGGAAAAAAGATTTGCATTGCAGAATTTTTATTGGAGGAGGAGAGATTTGCATCCATTCCTAAAGTTCATTCCTCAACTTTTTAAGTTGGCACCTTGTTAGAAATCTGGAGAATGAATGAAAAATCTCTTTTTGTTGTTGTTGGTGCAATATTGTAGTTGGTGCATTTTTTTGGAAGGCCTGAATTCCTAAATTCCCCAAATTTCTAGGATTTTGCAAACAGAGAATCAGACTTAGAATTTTCCTTCTATTTGCTGTGTTTGCATCATTTAGCATCAGTTTTGGCTAAACTGGGTTTGCAAATGCTAAACTCAAATTTCAAGGGGTTGCAATGCTAGAAATTAGGGTAAAGAAGGAAAAAATTTGATATTTTGGGGGCGGTGGAGCAGCATTCCTGCTTTGGGAGGGCAGCCCGTTTGCAAAACTGGAAAAAAAATCCTTTTTTAAAGTCTTTTTTTCCCCCTTTCCCTTTTTGTAATTGTACTTATTTATTGAATTACTTATCTATCTATACAGTGATGAAGAAATCTACATAGATAGGTGTATATTGGCTAGTTTATATATGAATATATGTGTGTGTGTGTATATATATATATATATTGGCTAGTTTAAATACACACACACACACATATATAGTGATGAAAATAGATTTCTATAAAAAGTCTATATTGTTTAAATGCAACAATTTTTATATATATATATATATATATATATATAGGGATAAAGTAATCTACATAGATTTCTATAAAAGGTCTATATTGGCTCATTTAAATGCAAAAATAGTAATATATATATATACATATATGTATATATAGTGATGGAGATAGCTTTTTATAAAAAGTCTATACTGAATAGTTAAAATGCAACAATTTTATATATATATATAGAGAGAGAGAGACAGAGATGAAGATATCTACATAGATTCCTATGAAAGGTCTACATTGGCTAGTTTAAATGCAAAAATAGTAATATATATACATATATATATAGTGCTGGAGATAGATTTCTATACAAGGTCTATATTGGATACTTTAAATGCAAAGATAGTAATAATTATATATATATATATACGGTGATGGAGATAGATTTCTATAACAGGTCTGTATTGGGTAGTTTAAATGCAACAATAATAAGATATATATCAACAAAGATTTCTATAAAAGGTCTATATCGCCTAGTTTAAATGCAAAAATAGTAATAATTTCATATATATATATATATATATATATAGTGATGAAGAGAGATTTCTGTAAAAGGTTTGTATTGGTTAGTTTAAATGCAACAGATATATATATTATATTATATATATATATATAGGAATGAAGGTATCTACAGAGATAGGTCTATATTGACTTGTTTAAATGCAAAAATAATACTAATTTTATATATATATATATATATGTAGTGATGAAGATAGTTTTTTTATAAAAGATCTATACTGGTGAGCTCAAAAGCATCAATAATAAGATATATGTATATATATATATATATATATGGATTAAGATATCTACATAGATTTCTATAAAAGGTCTATATTGCCTAGTTTAAATGCAAAAATAGCAATATATATACATATATATATAGTGCTGGAGATAGATTTCTATAAAAGAACTATGTTGGGTACTTTAAATGCAACAATAATATATATATATATAAATATTATACATATATATATATATTAATAATATATATATATATATGGACTAAGATATCTACATAGATTTTTATAAAAGGTCTATATTGCCTAGTTTAAATGCAAAAATAGTAATAATTTTATATATGTATATATATAGAGAGAGAGAGTGAAGATAGATTTCTATAAAAGGTCTGTATTGCTTAGTTTAAATGCAACAAACAATAGTATAGACCTTTTATATAAATCTATGTAGATATTTTCATCCCTATATATCTCTATATCTCTATAGGGATGACGATATCTACATAGATTTATATATAAAAGGTCTGCACTGCTTGGTTTAAATGCAATTATAAGTATATATCTATTTGACATTTTATTCCACCCCTCTGCAAACAACTTCCTATTGTATATTTCCATTGCGTTTGCTTTTACAATGCTTATATCTAGGTTATTTATACTATTTAGGGTTACGTTTGCCCCAAATTTCTTCAATTAAAAAGAGGGGAAAAAAAGTTTTTGTGTTTTTTTTTAAATTCATCTGGGTTGCAGAGTTTTTATCGGTGCAGGGAAGCCTTCACTTCTTTGTTGGAAATTTGGAGAATGGAGTGAAAAATCCATTTTTTTTTTTGTGTGGCTTTGAAGTCAAGGTGGAAAGGGGTGTTCTTTCATGCATTATATTTTTCTTCCTGCATTATTTTCTTTCATGCATTATCGTCGTAAAAGATCTGTCTTTGCAGACTTCGCTGTGCCGCTTTTGCACGTGCGTGCTTGCAACTGCAAGCGGCAACTTTAAATAATCTTGTATTCCGACAGCTGTGGTTGCAACCGGCACTCGGTGTGGCTTTGCATGCTTTTCCCTCCTTTTTTTCCCTCCCCCTTTGCAGAGAATGCGCTAAGCTTCTGTTTTGTGGGTCTGGCACGGTGTCATGCGCAGCCATAAATCTGTCATTGCAATGAGCCTGGGTAGAGCAGTCCCAGAACAACCTGTTTAACATGGAACATGGGCTGGAATTAATAATTTTTTAAAAAGGCAAAACGTCACGTTCCCATCGTAGCAAGGTGCCGTTTAAATAAAAATGCTTCTCGTCTATTGCAAAAAAATAAAAATGAGTTTTTTTAATTTGCAGACAAGGCCAGCCAGTTTTGCATTTTAAAAGTCTGAAGTGTTTTGCGAAAAAAATGGAATTATTTGCTGCACGGGCCAGCAAGACTGGCCACTTTTGCATTTTAAAAGTCTGAAACGTTTTGCGAAAAAAATGGAATTCTTTGCTGCACAAGCCAGCAAGACTGGCCACTTTTGCATTTTAAAAGTCTGAACTGTTTTGCAAAAAAACTTGGAATTATTTGCTGCACAGCCTGCGAGACTGGCCACTTTTGCCTTTTAGAAGTCTGAAATGTTTTGCAAAAAAACATGGAATTATTTGCTGCACAAGCCAACAAGACTGGCTACTTTTGCATTTTAAAAGTCTGAACTGTTTTGCAAAAAAACATGGAATTATTTGCTGCACAGCCTGCAAGACTGGCCACTTTTGCCTTTTAGAAATCTGAAATGTTTTGCAAAAAAACATGGAATTATTTGCTGCACAAGCCAACAAGACTGGCTACTTTTGCATTTTAAAAGTCTGAACTGTTTTGCAAAAAAACATGGAATTATTTGCTGCACAGCCTGCAAGACTGGCCACTTTTGCCTTTTAGAAGTCTGAAATGTTTTGCAAAAAAACATGGAATTATTTGCTGCACAAGCCAACAAGACTGGCTACTTTTGCATTTTAAAAGTCTGAAACATTTTGCAAAGGCATGGAATTATTTGCTCCACAGCCTGCAAGACTGGCCACTTTTGCCTTTTAAAAGTGAAACATTTTGCCAAAAAAGCAATAGTGGGGCTGAAAGTATCATAACTGCTATTAGAAAAATATGCAATTGGGTGTTTTTTTTAAAATTTGCAAACAAGACCACCCACTTTTTGCATTTCAGAAATCTGAGATATTTTGCAATCAAAAAGGAATAGTTGGGCTGTGAAAGTATCATAACTGCTATTAGAAAAATATGGTATTGAGGTTTCTTTGCAAACAAGACTTTTTGCATTTTAAAAGTCTGAAATGTTTTGCAAAAACATGGAATTATTTGCTCCACGGCCAACAAGACTGGCCACTTTTGCCTTTTAAAAGTGAAATATTTTGCCAAAAAAGCAGCAGTTGGGCTGAAAGTATCATAACCTCTCTTAGAAAAATAAGGAATTGAGGTTTTTTTTTAAAATTTGCAAACAAGGCTAGCCACTTTTTGCATGTTAAAAGTCTGAAATATTTTGCAAAAAAAGCAATATTTGGGCTGAAAGTATGATAATCACTATTAGAAAGATATGGAATTGAAGGTGTGCAAAGAAGACCACCCGCTTTTTGCAGTTCCAAAGTCTGAAATATTTTGCAAAAAAAAAAAGCAATATTTGGGCTGAAAGTATCATAACCTCTGAGGTTTATTTGCAAGCAAGATTGGCCACTTTTTGCATGTTAAAAGTCTGAAATATTTTGCAAAAAAAGCAATATTGGGGCTGAAAGTACGATAATCACTATTAGAAAGATATGGAGTTAAAGGTGTGCAAAGAAGACCACCCGCTTTTTGCAGTTCAAAAGTCTGAAATATTCCACAAAAAAAAGCAATATTTGGGCCGAGGTTTATTTGCAAGCAAGATTAGCCGCTTTTGTATGTTAAAAGTCTGGAATATTTTGCAAAAAAAGTAATATTTGGGGCAAAAAATATGATAACCACTATTAGAAAAATAATGAGAGTTTTTTTAAAATTTGCAAACAAAACTAGCCACTTTTTGCATAGTAAAAGTCTGGAATATTTTGCAATAAAAAAAGCAATATTGGGGCTGAAAGTACCATACCCACTATTAGAAAAATAAGAAATTGAGTGTTTTTTTTAAATAAAAATTTGCAAACAAGGCTAGCCACTTTTCGCGCGTTAAAAGTCTGGAGTATTCTGCAAAAAAAATTGGGGCCGAAAGTGATCATCACTGCTGTTGGAAAAGGGCGCGCGGGTGCGTCCGGTGGGGATTGCCAGGAGTTCGCGCCTTTAAACTTCCGGGAGGGAAACGTGTCCGCCTGTTCTGCTCCGTCGTCGCGTTCCCACCGAGCCGTAAAGCGATAACGGCCGCGCTGATATGAATTACGCGTCGCTAATAAAACGGATCCAGCGTGGTGGGGATGAATCTGATTTATGGACGTCTCCCCCGGGAGCAAAATCATGAGGATCCGGCGATATTTAAAACTCTCCCGAACGGCAAAATCACTTCCGAGGCGGACACCTCCCCCAGCGAAATAACTAACTAACTAAATAAAAAAATGCATTCCCCCCCCCCGAAGCTCTCGGCCAGATAAATACTTCTATCTGGTTGCCATCTCTTTTTAATTTCTGCAATTCTGCACATTGCTCAGGTCAGGAAACATTTATGCACAAATGCAAAAACTATCAGAACTGAACCAGAAGTCTGGAGAGGTCTTTTTAAAAAAGAAAAAACTTTGCAATTTAAAGAAAGTCCAGTTGCAATTTTCTTTTTTTAAAAAGGAACCAATTGCAATTTTCTTTCTTGAAAGGGAAACTTTTGCAATGTAAAGAAAGTCCAATTGCAATTTTCATTTTTTTAAAAAGGAACCAATTGCAATTTTCTTTCTTTCAAGGGAAACTTTTGCAATGTAAAGAAAGTCCAATTGCAGTTTTCTTTTTTTAAAAAAGGAACCAATTGCAATTTTCTTTCTTGAAAGGGAAATATTTTGCATTGTAAAGAAAGTCCAATTGCAGTTTTCTTTTTTTTAAAAAGGAACCAATTGTAATTTTCTTTCTTTCAAGGGAAACTTTTGCAATGTAAAGAAAGTCCAATTGCAGTTTTCTTTTTTTTAAAAAGGAACCAATTGCAATTTTCTTTCTTGAAAGGGAAATATTTTGCATTGTAAAGAAAGTCCAATTGCAGTTTTCTTTTTTTTAAAAAGGAACCAATTGTAATTTTCTTTCTTTCAAGGGAAACTTTTGCAATGTAAAGAAAGTCCAATTGCAGTTTTCTTTTTTTAAAAAGGAACCAATTGCAATTTTCTTTCTTGAAAGGGAAATATTTTGCATTGTAAAGAAAGTCCAATTGCAGTTTTCTTTTTTTTAAAAAGGAACCAATTGTAATTTTCTTTCTTAAAGGGAAACTTTTGCAATGTAAAGAAAGTCCAATTGCAGTTTTTTTTTTTTAAAAAGGAACCAATTGCAATTTTCTTCTTGAAAGGGAAATATTTTGCATGTAAAGAAAGTCCAATTGCAGTTTTCTTTTTTTTAAAAAGGAACCAATTGTAATTTCTTTCTTTAGGGAAACTTTTGAATGTAAAAAATCCAATTGATTTTCTTTTTAAAAAGGAACCAATTGCAATTTTCTTCTTGAAAGGGAAACTTTTGCAATGTAAAGAAAGTCCAATTGCAGTTTTCTTTTTTTTAAAAAGGAACCAATTGCAATTTTCTTTCTTGAAAGGGAAACTTTTGCAATGTAAAGAAAGTCCAATTGCAATTTTCTTTTTTTTAAAAAAAGGAACCAATTGCAATTTTCTTTCTTTAAAGGGAAACTTTTGCAATGTAAAGAAAGTCCAATTGCAACTTTCTTTTTTTTTTTAAAAAGGAAACCAATTGTAATTTTTGGAAAAAACCAATTGCAATTTTAAAGAAATCCTTGCAATTTCTAAAGAAATGAACTTGATTTTCTTGTATAAAGGAAAAACTTGCAATGAAAGACAGTCCAATTGCAATTTCTTTTTATTAAAGGAAAACTTCTGCTTAAAGAAATTCCAATTGCAACTTTTTAAAGAAATTTGCAATCTAAAGAAAGAACTGTGAACTTTTTAAAGGAAAAACTTGCAATGAAAAATCCAATTGCAACTTTTTAAGGAAAACTTTGCTTAAAGAATTCCAATTCCAATTTTCTTTTCTTTCTTTTTTGCAGTTTTAACTCATTCTGCTTTATCCCCCCCGCCCGGTTCTTTTTCCCATTTCACCATTTCTGGAAATTAACGGAGACGCTATCGTCTTCGTTTATTGGCCTCAAGGCAAATAAATAACCCAAAGCAACTTTTAAAAAAATGCATCTCATTTCGTGGCAAGTTGGGTTATTTGGTATTTTTATGGAAAAAATAGTAATTTGCACATCATGGGTGGATTTTTTTTTCCCTTTAAGGAGCAAATGATCTTCTAAAACAGCATTTGGAGAGAAGTTCTTGTACTTTAGCGGCTAACTTTTGCGATATTCTGGGGCAGAGTGCTGGAATTGTTTCATTTGGCCTCGTTAGTTAATTGCTAAGAAACCAGAGTTAATTGCAAAACCAGAGCCGGTTTTTGAAGCTGGACAGCTCCAAATCTTATAAGTAAAAAAAAAAAGGAGATTGCAGGTCAGGCTAAAGGCTGAAAATCAAGATAAAACGGAAAATTGTAATAATGAATTGTAATTGCAAATTGCGGTGATATTTTCTAGGGTATACTATAGATCCCAAGAGTATAGTATAGTTTGCAGCAGGGAGTTATAGTGACTATTGCGTTGCATTGCTTGCAAGAGTAAATGATTGCAATAAACCTGTTGCAAATTGCAGTTTAATTTTTACTAATTTTAATTTTTGTTACCTTTTTCTCGCCCGGAGAGATGCTTTTGGGCAAAAAATGTGGAAGAAAGTGCTGGACAGATAAAAATGAGAATTGCAATATTTAAACTGCAATTTAGCAACTATTGCACTTATTAGGTTCAATAATTGCAAATAACCCATTGCAAGTTGCAGTTTAATTTTCAGAGGCATACTATAGATCCCAAGAGTATAGTACAGTTTGCAGCAGGAAGTTATAGAGACTATTGTGTAGCATTGCTTGGAAGAGTAAATAATTGGAATAAACTTGTTGCAGATTGCAGTTTAATTTTTATTGATTTTAATTTTAATTTTGCTACCTATTTGTTGCCCGGAGAGATGCTTTTGGGCCCAGACGGGGGCAGATAAAACTGAAAATTGTAGTATTTAAACTGCTGTTTGCAGTAAGTTTATTACAATTATTGCAATTACTGGGTTTAATAATTGCAATAAACCTGTTGCAAATTGCAGTTTAATTTTTATGAATTTTTATTTTAATTTCTGAAAAGAAAATTATTGCCTTGGCTGTTATTTGTTGCCCCAAGACATGCTTTTGGGCCCAGATGTGGCTCAGATAAAACTGAAAATTGTGATATTTAAACTGAAAATTTGCAATAGATTTATTCCAACTATTACACTTGTTAGGTTCAGTAATCGTAATAAACCTATAGCAAATTGCAGCTTGATTTTCAAGGGTATACTATAGATCCCAAGGGTTTCCAGCAGAATGTTATAGTGACTATTGTGTCGTTTGGTCTCGTTTTTAAGGGTCTTTTATTTCCCATTTTCTTGCAAGAATTGATAAAACGAGGAAATGTTCCTGAAACCG
This sequence comes from Iguana delicatissima, assembly GCA_948472985.1. NCBI lineage: Eukaryota > Metazoa > Chordata > Lepidosauria > Squamata > Iguanidae > Iguana > Iguana delicatissima. The sequence goes on from CAOKZL010000059.1 coordinate 268,062, forward strand.
CTGGGCCCCCAAAATTGCAAAGACAACTTGAGTTAAAAAAAAAAAAAGAATTTATAGTGCTGCTGCTATCTATCCCTCTTTCCAAGTAATTCACGTCTAATTTGCACGGCGTGCAGATTTTGAGCAAAGCGTGGTCCTTTGCACGGATTGCAAACCGTTGCACGGCTCCCTAATTGTGTATCGTTAAATTAGGATTTATTTTCGGCGTGGTGCATGAATTGCGAGCGCAGATTGCTTCAAATTACGGGGTACACTTGCAATACCCCAAACAGGTGTGGCGTGTGTGTCTGTTTTCAGTCTTGCTCTGTGTGTTGCTCAGCTCAGGTCTTGCAAATCTTGCAAATGTCAGCTCAGCTCTGCAAATCCAGGCTCCGGCTCTGTCTTCGGTATAAATAGCCCGATTCTAAATGCATTGCTTTGTTTTCGTTTTATGCTATTAAAATGGCTTCGACGTACGGCAACTTTCTCAATGGGAGACCTCCAAGAGCTCAGGTCTTGCAAATCTCAGCTCAGGTCTTGCAAATTTGAGTCCCGGCTCTGTCTTTGGTATAAATAGCCTGATTTTAAATGCGTTGCTTTGTTTTCATTTTGTGCTGTCAAAATGGCTTTGACTTACGGCAACTTTCTGAATGGGAGACCTCCAAGAGCTCAGCTCAGGTCTTGCAAATTCACAGCTTGGCTCTCTCTTCAGTATAAATAGCCTGATTCTAAATGCAAGATTCCATTTTGTGCCGTTAGGATGGCTTTGACTTATAGCAATTATTTGATTGGGGGATGTCCAAGGGACTCTGTTGTTATTAATAGCCCAGCTCAGGTCTTGCAAAGACCGGGACTGGCTCTGTCTTTGGTACAAATAGCTTGATTCTAAATGCAAAATTTCATTTCGTGCCGTTAAGATGGCTTTGGCATACGACAATTATCTAAAGAGACCCTGTTGTTATTAACAGCCCAGCTCAGGTCTTGCAAAGGCAGGGACTGGTTCTATCTATAATATTAATAATATCAGCCCAATTCTGAATGGTTTGAGTGGTTTTTCCGCACCGTCGATCAACTTGGCGTCAGGTTGTGGTGATGCTCCGAACACGAGATCGCCAAGAGCAGCTCCGGCCACCCGCGGCGCTGCTCAGGTCTTGCAAATCCGCACAACCAAGGTTCCGTTTTCACTCCTTGCTCCGTGGACGGTTGCATTTTTGCTGGTTTAGGCTTCGAACCGAGGCTCCTTGGCTCCGTGGAGGCGCATCGTGGGCACAGGTTGTGGAGGCCCACCACAGGTTTCCAAAATCCTCGTGCAAAATACGGTCTAACGGGGAATGTAGAGGAAATGTTGGAGAGGGAAAAGGCAAAGGAAACACCAAAATGGATCTTTAGTTGCTGCAATCTGGATTAAACAGGAGTTCCTCTCTTGTTGCAAGGACTTGCAAAGCAAAGGCCACCAATTCCTATTGGATATTTGGCAGAATATCTGTTGAAAAATAAATAAAATAACGCACATTTTTAAGACCAAAATTAATTTCATCCAGAAAAAAGCCCACCATTTCATTGCTCAGCATATATGCTAAATAAACATGCATCACTAATTTGTATATAAATCCCACAGAACCCAAATCCCTCATTTGCTCACCCTTTCATTTCTTCCTATTCATTTTTTTCCAGTGTCCAGCTTTTGCAAGCATACTGCTTTGAGGAGAAAAGCGGGGTAATAATAACAATAATGATAATAACAATATTGCATGCATAATTCTGATTGGATATTTAATGCAAATTTCTTTGCAATTGAGGGTTCTTCCTCGTCCTTCATACCTTCCTTTCCAAGACTTCTTCCTGGGCTCCATTTTCATTTCCGAAGATTATCAGGGAAGGGTCTTTGTTGCTGTTTTTGTGGGCCGTCAAGTTGTTTCTGACTTATGGCGACCCTAGGACGATCCTATGGCTTTCTTGGCAAGATTTGGTCATAGGAGGGTTTGCCTTTGAGGCTGAGAGGGTGTGATACGCCCGAGGTGGGCTTCCATGGCAAGATTTAGCCATAGGGAGGTTGCCTTTGCCTCCCCTCCGAGGCTGAGAGAGTGTGATACGCCCGAGGTGGGCTTCCATGGCAAGATTTAGTCTTGGGGGGGTTGCCTTTGCCTCCCTTCTGAGGCTGAAAGAGTGTGATATGCCCGAGGTGGGCTTCCATGGCAAGATTTAGTGATGGGGGGTTTGCCTTTGCTTCCCTTCTGAGGCTGAGAGAGTGTGATACGCCCGAGGTGGGCTTCCATGGCAAGATTTAGCCATAGGGAGGTTGCCTTTGCCTCCCCTCCGAGGCTGAGAGAGTGTGATACGCCCGAGGTGGGCTTCCATGGCAAGATTTAGTCTTGGGGGGGTTGCCTTTGCCTCCCTTCTGAGGCTGAGAGGGTGTGATATGCCTGAGGTGGGCTTCCATGGCAAGATTTAGTCATGGGGAGGTTGCCTTTGCCTCCCTTCTGAGGCTGAGAGGGTGTGATATGCCTGAGGTGGGCTTCCATGGCAAGATTTAGTCATGGGGAGGTTGCCTTTGCCTCCCCTCTGCGGCTGAGAAAGTGTGATACGCCTGAGGTGGGCTTCCATGGCAAGATTTAGTCATGGGGGGGTTTGCCTTTGTCTCCCTTCTGAGGCTGAGAGGGTGTGATATGCCCGAGGTGGGCTTCCACGGCAAGATTTAGTCATGGGGGGTTGCCTTTGCCTCCCCTCCAAGGCTGAGAAAGTGTGATACGCCTGAGGTGGGCTTCCACGGCAAGATTTAGTCTTGGGGGGGTTGCCTTTGCCTCCCTTCTGAGGCTGAGAGGGTGTGATATGCCTGAGGTGGGCTTCCATGGCAAGATTTAGTCTTGGGGGGGTTGCCTTTGCCTCCCCTCCAAGGCTGAGAAAGTGTGATACGCCTGAGGTGGGCTTCCACGGCAAGATTTAGTCATGGGGGGGTTTGCCTTTGTCTCCCTTCTGAGGCTGAGAGGGTGTGATATGCCCGAGGTGGGCTTCCATGGCAAGATTCAGTCATGGGGGTCTGCCTTTGCCTCTCCTCCAAGGCTGAGAGAGTGTGATATGCCCAAGGTGGGCTTCCATGGCAAGATTCAGTCATGGGGGTCTGCCTTTGCCTCTCCTCCAAGGCTGAGAGAGTGTGATATGCCCAAGGTGGGCTTCCATGGCAAGATTCAGTCATGGGGGTCTGCCTTTGCCTCTCCTCCAAGGCTGAGAGAGTGTGATATGCCCAAGGTGGGCTTCCATGGCAAGATTTAGTCTTGGGGGTCTGCCTTTGCCCCCCTTGAGGCTGAGAAAGTGTGATACACTCAAGGTGGGCTTCCATGGCAAGATTTAGTCATGGGAGGGCTGCCTTTGCCTTCCTTGTGAGGCTGAGAGAGTGTGATATACCCGGAGTGGGCTTCCATGGCTGAACGGAGTAGATTCCAACCCAGGTCTGCAGTGTCCTCATCCAGCCACCAAACCGCTGCACAAACACTGTCTCTTAAGGGACTTTTTGAGGCGTTTTCTTTATTTCTAACGATGTAATGCATCGCGAGGCAGGGATGGATTTTTCATTGGTGGTGGAATATCGATCCGTATATATAATATATATACATATATACATATACGTATATATGTATATATAAAATACAATATATATAATATATGGGGTATATCAATGCAAATGTATCCGGCTGGACTGAGAACATATCCTTTGTGCAGTTAAATTTCTGTGTGCTCCAAGGAATCTCTGGGGAAATCTAGGGCTTCCAAGACACCCTATTCTTCGGTGTGCAGCTCAGGTCTTGCAAAGCTAAACGTATTCTGGTGGACTGAGAACATATCCTTTGTGCAGTGAAATTTCTGTGTGCTCCAAGGAATCTCTGGGGAAATCTAGGGCTTCCAAGACACCCTATTCTTCGGTGTGCAGCTCAGGTCTTGCAAAGCTAAATGTATCCGGCTGGATTGAGAACGTATCTTGCGAAACAGACATTTTCTGCAATGAATTTTTTTTTTGCATGCTCTTGGGAAAATCCAGAGCAGCTAAAATGGGAGGAACATTTTAAAACAAAACCCCTTTCCTTTTAAGACTCGTCTGCGACTAACAAACGAGCCCAGAAAGGACAGGCTAACCTTCGCTATTAATAACGCCCCCAAGGAGGCATTTTGCAGGGGGTGAAGGTGGGATGTAATCCTAGAAACGTCCCGGGGATTAGTGACGTCTGAGGCAACCGTGCCTTGCCCTGCGGTGTCACGTTAAAAACGGCCCGCTGTGTTGCCCTGGAATATTTTTAGCAGCATAAATATATAAATAAGCAAATATTTAGGTGGGGACGGCGGACGCGGTCGTGGCTTTCGGAGGATCCAAATTGGGTAGAAGAATTTTGACCGGAATCGTAAGGGTCACCCTTAAGGCCCTGAGCCTTGGAAATCTCTATTTAATTCTCTTTCTTTTTTTTGGTAGCCACTATTGTACAAAATATTTTGGCTCCAAAGAATCCTCAGAAAAGTGGGTTTTGGGCTTTTGGATCTTTTTGAACTAGCCAAAAAATGAAACCCAACTTTGTGCTTCGGTGTCTCTCTTTCAGTAGCCAAAATGCACCAAATATTTTAGCCCTAATTTCTAAAGTTCCCTTAGAAAAGTGTGCTTTGGAGTCCCTCTTTTGGTAGCCAAAATGCACCACGTATTTTATCTCTGACTTCCGAGGGACCCTTAGAAAAGTGGGTTTTGGGCTTTTGGATCTTTTTGTACTAGCCAAAAAATGAACCCAACTCTGTGCTTTGGTGTCTTTCTTTTGGTAGCCAAAATGCACCAAATATCTTAGCTCTAATTTCTAAGGGATCCTTTGAAAAGTGGATTTTGTGGCAGCCAAAAATGAACCCCAACTTTGTGCTCCGGTCTCTCTCTTTTGGTAGCCAAAACGCACCAAATATTTTAAGTCTGATTTCTAAGGTATCCATAGAAAAGCGTGCTTTGAACTGTCTCCTTTATTTTGGTGGCCAAAGGGCACCAAATATTTTAGCCCTGATTTCTAAAGGTCCCTTGGAAAAGTATGCTTTGGAGTCTCCCTTTTGGTAGCCAAAATGCACCAAAATGTTTTAATTCTGATTTCTAAGGAATCCTTAGAAAAGTGGGGTTTTTCCCCCCAACTCTTTTTATACTAGCCAAAAATATGAACCCAACTTTGTTCTTTGGTGTCTCTCTTTTGGTAGCCAAAATGCACAAAATATTTTAGCCCTGATGTCTGAGGGAGAAAAGTGGGGTTTCTTCTTTTTTGTAGCCAAAAATGAACCCAATTGTCTTAGCCCTGATTTTTAAGAAATCCATAGAAAAGAGTGCTTTGAACTGTCGTCTTTATTTTGGTGGCCAAAATGCACCAACTATTTTAGCCCTAATTTCTGAAGGTCCGTTGGAAAAAGTGAACTTTGATGTCTTTCTTTCGGTAGCCACAATGCACCAAATATTTTATCTCTGACTTCTAAGGAATCCTTAGAAAAGTGGGTTTTGGCTTTTTTTGCGCTGTTTGTACTAGCCAAAAAATGAACCCAATTTTGTGCTTTGGTGTCTCTCTTTTGGTAGCCAAAATGCACCAAATGTTTTAAGTGTGATTTCTAAGGAATCCGTAGAAAAGCGTGCTTTGAACTGTCTCCTTTATTTTGGTGGCCAAAATGCACCAAATATCTTAGTTCTAATTTCTAACGGATCGTTTGAAAAGTGGATTTTGTGGTTGCCAAAAATGAACTCCAACTTTGTGCTCCGGTGTCTCCCTTTTGGTAGCCAAAATGCACCAAATATTTCTAAGGAATCCGCAGAAAAGCCTGCTTTGAACTGCTTTCTTTATTTTGGTGGCCAAAATGCACCAAATATTTTAGCCCTAATTTCTAAAGGTCCTTTAGAAAAATGTGCTTTGGAGTCTCTCTTTTGGTAGCCAAAATGCACCACATATTTTATGTCTGACTTCCGAGGGATCCTTAGAAAAGTGGGTTTTGGGCTTTTGGGTCTTTTTGTACTAGCCAAAAAATGAACCACAACTTTGTGCTTCGGTGTCCCTCTTCCGGTAGCCAAAATGCACCAAATATTTTAGCCCTAATTTCTAAAAGTCCCTTAGAAAAGTAAGCTTTGGAGTCCCTCTTTTGGTAGCCAAAATGCACCACAAATTTTATCTCTGACTTCCGAGGAATCCTTAGAAAAGTGGGTTTTGGGCTTTTGGGTCTTTTTGTACTAGCCAAAAAATGAACCCAACTCTGTGCTTTGGTGTCTGTCTTTCAGTAATTAAATTGCACCACCAAATATCTTAGTTCTAATTGCTAACCGATCCTTTGAAAAGTGGATTTTGTGGTAGCCAAAAATGAACCCCAACTTTGTGCTTGGGTGTCTCTCTTTCGGTAGCCAAAATTGCACCAACCATTTTAACTCTGATTTCTAAGGAATCCTTAGAAGAGTGTCTTTTTTTTGTAGCCAAAAAATGGACTCAAATTTCTTAGCTCCAATTTTTAAGAAACCCATAAAGGGTGGTTTAAGCTGTCTCTCCCTCCTTTATTTATTTTTTTTTGGTAGCCAAAAGGCACCACGTTAGTCCTAATTTCTAAAGGATCCTTCGAAAAGTGTGCTTCAGTGTCTCTCTTTTGGTAGCCAAAACGCACCAAATATTTTAGCCCTGATTTCTAAGAGATGCTTAAAAAGTGTGTTTTGCTCTCTCTCTCTCTCTCTTGGTAGCCAAAATGCACCGAATATTTTCAGTCTGGTTTGCAAGACGTCCTTAGAAAAGTGTGTTTTGCTTCCCATTTTTGGTTGCTGGCCTTCCTTTCGGCACGTTGTGCGAATCCAGAGACGAATGTCTCTTATTGATCAATCAGGTTCCACGTGCGAATTTTACCAGCTCGAAGGGGTTACCCTCGATTTCAAACCATCTGCTTTTATTAATTTCTTCAAAATTAAATTTATGGCCCTGCAGAAGATAAACCAAGGTCACCAAAGCCTCCAATATTTTGCTTTTCCGCTTCCAGAGGACCAAAACAAATAATCTTTATTTTTTGTATAGAACCCCCATGGTTCTTAATTCATGACAACTAGTCAGTTGCAATTTCATGAATTCCCAAAATTTCATGCATTGTAATTTGGAAGATTTAACGAATCCTGATTTACAAAATTTTCCTGCATTGTAGTTCACGAAATACAATGTATGAACTTTTCATGGGTCTTAATTCATGAAATTTGATCGTTCATAATTTGCAAAACTTTATGGATAATAATTCATGAAATGTTGTGAATTATAAAGCCTGAACTTTCATGGGCCTTAAGTCATGAAATTTCATCATCCATAGTTTACAAAAATAAAATAAAATAAAAGTTTAATAATAATAAAAATATTAATTATATTATTTATATTATTTATATATTTATATATAGTTTATTTCTATAAATAAATATTAATTATTTAATAATAAAAATAAAAATGTTGTGGGTCTTAATTCACAAAATTTCAGAGATAATACCTCATAAAATTTTGTGGGTCTCAGTGCACAAAATTTCATGGATCATAATTTACAAAATGTTGTCGATTTTAGTGCCGAAAATTTCTGGACCTTAATTCTCAGTGCACGAAATTTCGTGGATCACAATTCACAAAATTTTTTTGTGGGTCTTAATGCACAAAATTTCAGGGATCATAATTCTTAGTGCACAAAATTTCATGGGCAATAATTAAAAAAATAAAATGATTGTGGGTCTTAGAGCACAAATTTGCATGTATCATAATTTACAAAATTTTGTAGCTTTTAGTGCCTCAAATTTTTGGATTATAATTCCAGAAATTTTATGGGTTTTATGGGTTTAGATCAGAGTTTGCAATATTTTATGGATCGTAGTGCACGAAATTTCATGGATCTTAGTTTGCAAAACTTTTGTGGGTCTCAGTGTACAAATTTTCGTGGGTTCTTAATTAACAAGAGCAAATTCTTAATTTGTTCAACACGGAGTCGCCGGCGTTACGGATTGAAGGTGGGATGTTTTAGAGCTAGAGTTAGGAGGAAATATTTTAAAATTATTTGCTTCGTTTTCTAACAACCCACTGGAAAGGTTTGCCTCGAAAATGCCCTCACTTAACCCTGGTCCCGGGTGCGAAACGAGTGCTTGGGCAGAGATGGTGTTCAAAGTTCTTTTAACACTCCAGAGAATTATTATTTTTTTTTCCTGGTGTGTTTGTTCAGCTTTAGGAACAGAGCTTATTAACTGGATTAATCAGCGGGCGTTATTGATTAATTCAGGAGCGATAGGCTCCCGCCGTGCATTAAAGACACAGGCCTAATTGGAGTTATTGGATACTAAAGACTGCCGTGTTATAATAGCGCCGATTTAATTAATTATCTCGAGACGCCATTGCTTTCCAACGCCGCCTTCCAAAATATAACGGATCTGAAATTTTAGCTTCTTGCTTAAAGAAATTATTGCAAACATTGCGTAAGGAAAAACCTTGCAAAAAGGCATTTTGCAAAAAATGTTTTCGTGAAATGCAGAATATCCATCTTTTATTTTATTTATGCAGAAAATCCATCTCGTAGTCTTAATTCAGAGGCGTGAGAGCACGATAGTACCTGTTGCCATTTTTAATAATTATATTTATTTTATAAATAAAATACTTGCTTAAAAGGAAGGCCAGGAATTTCGGGAAAAAGGGCACCACGACCCAATCCTCAGCGGGCTTCCTCGAGAGTAAGCCCGATTCCTTTGGGTCTGGTACTCAACTTCCGAGCGCTGCTTAATGAGCTCCGATTTAATTGCCTGGAGCCGAAAGGCCCTTGTTAGGATAATCAGCATTTAAATAAAAACCCATAATCCCTCTCTCTGCAATTATTTGGTTATCTGGTGGAGGGAAAAAAAATCACTTTTCTTGTGTGATTTGGTTACCTTTCATGTGGCAACCGCAGCTTTTCTTTCTTTAATATTATATTAATAATATAATATTAAAATATTAAATTTATGTTGTAGTGAGCATTTAAAAAAAAGGCAGCATGGTGCAGCGTGGACTAGGAACTGGGTTCGAATCCCTTCTGCTGAGCCCTGGGAACCCACAGCGGGGGCTGACTTTAGGCTCAGTCACACTCTCTCAGCCTCAGAGGGAGGTCGTGGTAGCAACCCACCTTTTTAAATTCCAAAATTCCCATTTTCGTCCCATCGGTAACAGAGGAACCCACAATTTTCGCCCCAGGGTCTCCATTTTGGGTGATCAGGAGGGTGAGCAAGGGTGGAAATTAATAAATTAATCAATTATTGCTAATCGTTGGTTGGCGAACCTTCCGTCAACCGGAAAATGGGCCCCCGTCTGTCACCGGCGCTTCCTCATAGTTATTTTTTTGAGTTTTAATGTTTTTAACGTTTCATAATTTTTTTAGAAATAACTTTCGTATTAAAGTTCTCGTGTAATTTTTAATCGGTGCCCGTTGTTTCGAGTATGTGTTGTCCTGGTAGTAACTTCTCCAAATGCTGTAACTTCTCCAAGACAATTTTGGGAGGTGTGAGAAGGTCCAAAGATCCACAAATTATTTTGTGCATGGCATCAGGGTCACCTTTCTTCTCGCCCCCCAGTTCTGAAATCTTGGGGCCTCCTAAAATTAATAAAAATCCACCATTTTTGGTATAGTTTTGGGAGTGGGCTAATTAATGGATTTTATGGACGAGATGGAGGCGTTTAGAGTGCTTTGACGACCTCCATGGCTCAGGTCCACGTTATCTGAAGGACTTCATTGTCCCCATTATGGTCTTGAGATCTTCTTGAGATCTTCTGAGTAGGCCCTTCTTGTCTCTTTCTCTCTGTCCCATCATCCCCACAGGTATCTCTGGTGGGAACGCAAGAGAAATAGGACCTTCTTGGTGGTTGCTTCCAGACTCTGGAACTCCTAAATAATTTAGGCTAGCCCCTTCCTTGCTATACTTCTGTAGGCCACATGGTCTGAAGGAGCTTCCAGGTTATCTGAAGGACCATATCTCCCCAAATGAGCCTTCTGGAGAGGCCCTTGTCTCCATCCCAGCATCTCTGGAGGTACATCTGGTGGAACCATGGGAGATGGCTTTCTCCATGGTTGCTCCTAGGAGATATGGAACTCCCTTCCTAGGGGAGCTAGACTGTCCCCATCCATGGTGTCCTTCCAGAAGGAGACAAAGACCATTTTCTCCTCCATAATGAGCCTTCCTTCATTTTGTCATCTTCTCTGGAGGACGCTTTTGAGCTTTGAGGAATTTGCACAACATCCATATTCACCAAGGAACTTGGTTGAACTCCATGGGACACGGATAGGGTTGTCTCATTTTCCTCGTGCCCAACAAAAGCAACCTTCAGAGATACAGGATTGGCCTTTGCTGGACAAGTCTCCGTGAAAAGGTTTTGTGTGTGTGTGTGTGTGTGTATGCGTTGTGTGATTTTTATTAGGTCTAAATAATTCGCCTGCAACTAATCTTGTGAAATACTGTAGTCCTTCCAAAACCCAGTTAGTGGATTATTTTATTTATTTATTTGATTTTTATTACAATTATCACAAGTCCAGGTGGCTTCTGGTAGTAGTGGGTGACCCATCAATTGTGTGTGTGTGTGTGTGTGTGTGTGTGTGTGTTTTAAATTAAATGTTTAAAGTTTATTTAATCTTGTTGGGAGGCTAGGCTGTTGTAAATTGAGTTCACAATAGTGTAACGGTGAATTGTGCTGTCGCACGGCACTCGTGTTCTCAGGAGGGGAACAAGTGACGACGTTGGGGCCATTGTGCAAACAGACCCAGTGGTGTGGCTGCCGTGCGACTCATCCTCTCGCACGATGGACAGTGTCCCCTTGTGCCCTTTCGTGATTCATTGTGCACTGTTTTGTCACCGATGTAGTTCTATGATCATAAAATTATGGCAACTTATTTGGAGCTAAATCCATAATCTTATATATATTTTCTTTTGAGTTACTACACAAAGTAAATTGTTTATAGGACCCCAAATCGGGTGGGGTTGCTAATACCCCAGAGGACAGGATCGAAATTCGAAATGATCTCAACAGATTGGAGAGCTGGGCCAAAACTCAGAAAATACATTTTCAACAGGGGGAAATGTAAGGCCAGAAGAAATGGGATGCACAAATATAGGATGGGGAAATATAGGTACATGTGAAAGGGATCTGGGAGCCTTGGTGGACCACAGGCTGAACATGAGCCAGCGATGTGATGCGGCAGCTGAAAAGGCCAATATGATCCTTGGTTGCATCAATAGGAGCACGGTGTCTAGATCGAGGGAGGTAAAGGTACCCATTTATTCTGCTTTGGTCAGACCTCCTCTGGAATAATCCTGTGTCCGGTTCTGGGCACCTCATTTGGAGAAAGAGATGGGCAAACTGGAAGATGTCCAGAGGAAGGCGACCAAAATGGTGGAGGGTCTGGAAGCCATGAAACCCTCTGAGGAGCGGCTTAGGGAGCTGGGGATGTTTAGCCTGCAGAAGAGAAGGTTAAGAGGGGACATGAGAGCCATGCTTAAATATTTGAAGGGATGTCACGTTGGAGATGGAGCAAGCTTGTTTTCTGCTGCTCTGGAGACCAGGACAAGGAGCAATGGATTCAAGCTGCAGGAAAGGAGATTCCACCTGAACCTCAGGAGGAACTTCCTGACGGCCAGAGTTGTCCGGCAGTGGAATCTGCTGCTTCCTCCATGGAGCGTGGTGGGGTCTCCTCCTTCTTTGGAGGGTTTTAAGGAGAGGCTGGGTGGCCGTCTGTCCAAGGGAGGGCTTGGAAGGGGTCTTCCTCCGTGGCCGAAAGGGGTTGGACTGGATGGCCCCTGGGGATCTCTTCCAACTCTATCATTCCATGATTGAGGTCCATGGACAGAGGGTTCCCCCGGCCTCGACTTTCCTAATCCTAAATTCCCTCTTTCTGGAAATGGCTCCCCTGCCCGCCGTCTCTGGTCGGCATTTGCCTTTGGGAAACCGTTACCATGGTCTTTTAAGGCCGGATTTTGTCCAGCATTTGCTTCTGAGCTGAGCTCTAAAAGGCTTGCAGTTCGGCCTTAAATCCGGAATGGACCCTTATGTTTCCTGTTGCTTTGCCACTAATTGTGGTGTTTTTCTTTTTAATTTTTTTTTTCATTTTCTCTTGCAAAGGAATATTTTATATTTCTCACTTTTTGGAGTTATTTGTCACCTCTCGATCCACCACGTTACGGGAAAAGAAGGAGTTGTTGTTGTTGCCTTCAAGTAATTTCCAGCTTATAGTGACCCTAAGCTGAACCTATCGTGGGGTTTCCGGGGGCCGAGAGAGTGTGACTTGCCCAAGGTCACCTGGTGGGTCTCCATGGCCAAGGAAAGGGGGTCGTCATCCAACACTTAAACCACTTATTTGTGTTTGTTGTGCGCTTTCAAATTGTCTCCTACTTACAGCAAACCAAAGCTGAACCTATAATGGAGTTTCTGGGGGCCGAGAGAGTGTGACTTGCCTGAGGTCACCTGGTGGGTCTCCACGGGTGAACAAAGGTCGTCGCTGTCCAACCCTTAAACCACTTATTTGTGTTTGTTGTGTGCCTTCATATCGTTTCCAACTTATGGCAACCCCAAGGTGAACATATCACGAAGTTTCTGGGGGCTGAGAGAGTGTGACTTGCCCGAGGTCACCTGGTGGGTCTCCACGGGTGAACAAAGGTCGTCGCCGTCCAACCCTTAAACCAGTTATTTGTGTTTGTTGTGTGCTTTCATATCGTTTCCAACTTATGGCAACCCCAAGGTGAACATATCATGAAGTTTCTGGGGGCCGAGAGAGTGTGACTTGCCCCAGGTCACCTGGTGGGTCTCCACGGGTGAACAAAGGTCGTCGCTGTCCAACCCTTAAACCAGTTATTTGTGTTTGTTGTGTGCCTTCATATCGTTTCCAACTTATGGCAACCCCAAGGTGAACATATCACGAAGTTTCTGGGGGCTGAGAGAGTGTGACTTGCCCCAGGTCACCTGGTGGGTCTCCATGGCCAAGGAAAGGGCATCACCATCCAACACTTAAACCACTTATTTGTGTTTGTTGTGCGCTTTCAAATTGTCTCCTACTTACAGCAAACCAAAGCTGAACCTATAAGGGAGTTTCCGGGGGCCGAGAGAGTGTGACTCGCCCAGGGTTCCACGGCCGAGGGGAGGGTGGGCAACCGGAGTTGCAAGGCTGGTCAAGTGTTCTGTGTGGGTTTTGTGCTTCGGGCTGGCCTACAATTTTGCTATTTTTGCCATTGCAATTATTTTTGCAATTTTTGCCGTTACAGTTTTTGCCATTACAATTTTTGCAGTTTTGCAAAATTGTAGGTACATTTTTTTTCGCAATAATCTTCTTTTTTTTGCAATTTGTACATTTAAGTACATTTTGCAATTTTGGAATAATTTTTTTTTTTTTTGCAATTTGGGGTCACGGATTTGGGGCAAGTGGGGAGTGCCCAGATGTGCACCCCTTTCTCCCACTTGCAAAAACTTTTTATTTTTTAAATTTTTCCTGCATTTTGTTCTGCCTCTTAGAATCATAGAGTTGGAAGAGACCCTCAGGGGTCATGCACACATTAAATAACTCTTATCTACACTCTCCAGTAACTATTATTATTATTATTATTATTATTATTTATATAGCACTATCCATGCACATGGCGTTTTACAAAATTAAAATACAACAGTTGACATAGATAAATATATAACAAAATGGAGATATAAAAAATGAAAAAAAAAATCAAAGGTATGTCCAGTCTCAACCAGTGCAATAATAATAATAATAATAATAATAATAATAATAATAATAATAATAATAATAATCACCATAACAACAATCTGCCTCCCCCCCCCAAAACTGAGACTCAAAGCAGCGCACAATTTAAGTGAACAATGCATTGGAAAACATACAAAAATTGAATATTAAAACAGAATTAAACTATTTACTGTATTAAAACAATTGCACCAGAGTGCCAGTATAAAAGGCAATTTAAAAAAAATTATAAAAAGGCTCTTAAAAACAACAATAATCAATTATGCTTATTAATTGTTAATTTTAATAGTTGTTTTTATTATCCCTATTGTTTTAATTATACAAGGATAGAATAGCCAGGTACACCCTAGTAATTTGTAGTTTCTCTGACGTTATTCTCCGTGGCTCTTTCACATGGTTGCAGCATTTTGATTCTGCTTTAACAGTTGTGGCAACATTCTGTGTAGTGCTGGGATTTGTAGTTTGGTGATGCATTGGCTGGGAAATCGAAGTACCTGAACCCAAGCTACATATTGTAGGAATTCATAGGATGACTTGGGAACCCTTTCCCATTGCACAGTTACAGTGCTCCAATTCCACTTTAGTCGCCATGGCTGCATCCTGTGGAATCCTGGGATTTGTAGTTTGGTGATGCATTGGCTGGGAAATCAAAGTACCTGAGCCCGAGCTACGTATCCTAGGAATTCATAGGATGACTTGGGAACCCTTTCTCATTGCACAGCTACAGTGCTCCAATTTCACTTTAGTCGCCGTGGCTGCATCCTATGGAATCCTGGGATTTGTAGTTTGCCAAAGGGCTAGAACTCCTTTAGCAGTACTTTTCTTTTTTTTTTTTTTTGGAGCTGGTATATCCTCAGGTTTAGAGAAGAAGTAAAGGACTTGTTTTGTGGGGATAGGATGCGGGTATTTTTATTTGCTTTTCACATGTTTAGGGGCGGACTTCCTGCGTGTTTTTTTTTGGGGGGGTGTCAAAAATTGCAATGCAAAAAATATTTTTTTGGGGGTGCCAGGGTTCCTCGGGATGTAGAAAAGGGGCACATATAGTCCGGGGGTTGCACCTTGCCCACCTTTTGGACTAAGGAGACATTTCCATAACCATCGGACTGCCATTGCGGTTCTCGAACTCGGTACCCAGAAAAGAAGTTGCAACATTACCAAGGGAAAAAATAAAAAATTAATATATGGCCATTGTGGGCTTGGAATTGTAACCCAGGTAACTTGTCTTTTACTCGTCATGGATAATTAATTACTCATAACTATAATATGTTACCCCCGACCAACAATTATGGATCTAAGAATTCCATATTCATGATAATTGTTATGCAGAAATTAGTATTTCTACAGAGAAATTAAAGAAATATGACTTTTCTTTGCAGAAAGGGATGTCCGAAGAAATATTATTTCTTTTGCAGAGAAATATGATTTTTCCCCTGCTCGTTAAATAATATTTCTGCTGAGAAAAATCTTATTTTTTAAACATTTTTACCATAAGGGAAAAAAATACATAATGTGGCAAACAAAAAAAGTGAAAGGAAAGGTTTAAAAAAATGCTTATATTTCTATTTCTCTCCAAATTCTATTTGCATAGTGTTATAAATCAAATTGATGATATGTATTTTGGTTATACAGATCTGAATCTCATTCTCATTATACCCGTTGTTGTTAATTATGCCCATAATTAACATTTTCAAAATATACTGTTAGTAAATTTCGCTCTTATTTCTATCCTTTTCAAAATATAATATCCATAGTTTCATTCTTATTTCTTTCCTAAACCTTAATTGTCCTTTCCTAATTACCCTCAATTGCTTTATATGCTGAGAAAAATCTTGCAGAAAAACCCTTATTTTTGTGTGTGTATATATATATATATGAAAATTTTGCGTGGATTTTTTTCATGATTTTTTCCAAAAATTTTCAAATATTTCCTGAGTGAGCAGCGATAAATTAAAATTGTGTGAAATTATTGTGCTTTCTTGGCTGGCCGGGGGTTGGACTAGATGACCTTTGGGGCGGAGAGAGTGTGACTTGCCCTTGCGTGCCTTCCATTCATTTCTGGCTCATGGTGACCCCCCCCCAAGCTGACCCTCCCGCAGGGCTTTCTTGGCAAGATTTGTTCGGAGTGGGTTTGCTGTCATTGACTCTCTTTGGGGCTGAGAGAGTGTGACCCACCTGAGTGGGTTTGCGTGGCCGAGCAGGGAGTCAAACCTTGGTCCCCAGAGTCATGTGACTAACTTGGGGTCATATATATCTATCTCTCTATCATCTATGTATATGTCTATTTAGAAAAATTAAAATTAATGAATTTGCACAGCTGAGCAGGAATTCGAACCCAGGTCTCACAGCGTCCTAATCCAAAACTTAAATCTTTCCACCACGCCGGTTCTCACACAACCTATGCAGGCGGCCGTAACGAATTCTGGAATTTGGATCCTGCCCCACCCCCGGGCCCACCTTTATTCCCGAATATTCTGCTTTAATTATCTATTTTCAAATTATTTTGCAAATTATTGGGCTGGATTTATTTGTTGCCCTGTACGCAAAGGTGGCTCATTCTTTGAATTCTTCTTGCATTTCCTGCAAGAAATGCAATTTCCTTGCATGTACAGGGCTGGGTTGTCGCACCCGGCGTGGTTGCTGATTTAGTTGTGTGTGTTGTGTTGAGTAGCAACGGAAGGACCGTGGGTGGATGGTCGCCTGAATAAGATGGGAAGGCAAGACCCGTCTTAAATATGTGATGGGATGTCGTGTGGGAGACCAGGGTGAGACCCGTCTTTAAATATCTGATGACGGAGCTAGCTTTTTTCCTGCTGCTCCCGAGACCAGGACGCAGAGCAATGGCTCCAAATTACAAGAAAATGGGATTCCACCTAACCGTGAGGGAGAACTTCCTGGCTGAAAGAGCTTTTCGGAAGTGGAATGGGTCTCCTTGGAGAACCTCTAAAAGGACATCTCTGAGGATGCTTTTGGGTTTTGACTGGATGGGTCTTGGAGTTTCCTCTAACTCTATGGTTCCATACTTTAGTTGTGGATTTCATGCTCTGGTGGGGGTTGGACTAGATGACCTTTGGGGGATCTCTTCCCTCTCTGCCTCCAAAGACTGTCCCCCCAACCTTGCAAGACATGGACTTCTATATTTCAGGATTCTTTGTGGGACAGAAACATTCCCCAGTTTTTGTTGCATTCCTTCCAGCCAATTCTGACATTTGGCAACCTTCTCATGAGGCTGAGAGAGTGTGACTTTTTACCCACGGCTACCCCAACGAGTTCCCTTTTGCGCTTTCCGGCCAATGCTGACATTTGGCAACCCTCTCCTGCATTCTTTCTTGGTTAGATTTCTTCTGAGGAGCTTTGCCACCATGGCCGCCTTCTGAGGCTGAGAGAGTGTGGCTCTTACCCAGGGCTACCCAGTGAGCTTCCTCTGTGCCTTCTGGCCAGTTCTAACATTTCATATTGTTGGGTCTTTAGACCATCGTAAACGTACGTACGTATAAAAATTCTGACATTTGGCAACCTTCTTTTAGGGTTTCTTGGCCAGATTTCTTCTGAGGAGGTGAGCCACCATGGCTGCCTTCTGAAGCTGAGAGAGTGTGGCTCTTACCCAAGGCTAGCCAGTGACTTTCCTGTGTGCCTTTGAGCCAATATTCTGGCCTTTGACAACCCTTCTCCTAGGCTTTCTTGGCCAGATTTCTTCCGAGGAGGTCCGCTGCCACGGCCGCCTTCTGAGGCTGAGAGAGTGTGACTTCTTACTCAAGGCTACCTAGTGAGTTTCCAAGGCCGAGGAGAGGGGATCGTACCCTGTTCTAACCGCTACACCACGCTGCCTCTGCCTTCCTCTGCTGCCCAGCTGCTTCACCGCATCCAGTTTGCTCGGAATTAATACTCTCCATGGAATTTAGTCCCAGATTATTATTAATTATTATTATTATTATTATTATTATTATTAAGCAATAATAATTATAATAATGAAAAGAAGAAGAAGAGTGACTTACAGGAGCTGCACGATCAGTTTTGTTCATTTTGGTGCGTCACTAATTTGCTTCCTGCCCCCCGCCCCCCCCCGCAAAAGGCAGGCATTATCACAAGATGGTGGAAGGTGATTTGGGGCCTCTGTTGCCACCTCAGCTTAGCCCTCGTGCAAATCGGGACCCCCCATTTGGCAGCTGAAATCACGCATGGAAAAGCGAGGAGACCCCATAACTTCTACCCCCAACTTTGGAGCCGCGGAGCGGGGCTTGGTAGAGGAGTAACTTAATCCACTCTTCTGACGTGCTTTCGGGTGCCACCAGAGGAAGCCAGAAGGCCAGGCCCCTTGGGGGGAGGAGGTTAGACTCACAGAGTCATGGAAGAGACCCCCAGGGGCCACCCAGCCCAACCCCATTCCAGCCATGCAGGAAGACCCTTTCCAACCCCTCCCTTGGACAGGTGGCCACCCAGCCTCCACTTAGAAGCCTCCAAAGAAGGAGGAGACCCCACCACACTCCATGGAGGCAGCAGATTCCACCACAGAGAGGGTCTTTCCATCATGAAGGTCTTCCTGAGGCTCAGGTGGAATCTCCTTTCCTGCCGCTTGAATCCATTGCTCCATGCCCTAGTCTCTGGAGCAGCAGAAAACAAGCTTGCTCCGTCTTCCACATGACTTCCCTTCAAATATTTAAGCATGGGTCTCACGTCCCTTTCTCTTAAACGTCTCTTCTGCAGACTGAGCATCCCCTCAGCTGTTCCTCAGAGGGCTTCATGGCTTCCAGATCCTCCCCCATTTTGGCACATAGGACCACTCTTAAATATTTGAAGGGATGTCATGTTGAAGATGGAGCAAGCTTGTTTTCTGCTGCTCCAGAGACTAGGACAAGGAGCAATGGATTCAAGCTGCACGAAAGGAGATTCCACCTGAACCTCAGGGAGAACTTCCTGATGGTCAGAGCTGTCCAGTGGTGGAATCTGCTGCCGCCTCCAAGGAGTGTGGTGGGGTCTCCTCCTTCTTTGGAGGTTTTTAAGCAAAGACTGGATGTCCATCTGTTGGGAATGCTTTGATGGGGGTTCCTGCATAGCAGGGAGTTGGACTGGATGGCCCCTGGGGTCTCTTCCAACCCTAGGATTCTATGATTCTATGAAAGGAGATTCCACCTGAACCTCAGGAAGAACTTCCTGATGGTCAGAACTGTCCGACAGTGGGAGATGCTGCCTGGGAGTGTGGTGGAGTCTCCTCCTTCTTTGGAAGCTTTCAAGCAGAGGCTGGGTGGCCATTTGTCCAAGGCTGGTGTCTTCTTGCATGGCAGAAGGGGGTTGGACTAGATGGCCTCTGGGATCTCTTCCAACTCTGTGATTCTAATGGTGTGTGTGTTATTTTGCTTGGAAATTTAAAAGCTGGAACATGTCCATAGGTGGGCAACCAAAACGGTGAATGCTCTGGAAACCATGAAGCCCTCTGAGGAGCAGCTGGGGGAGCTGGGGATGTTTAGTCTGCAGAAGAGGAGGTTAAGAGGGGACATGAGAGCCATGTTTAAATACTGGAAGGGATGTCATGTTGAAGAGGGAGCAGGCTTGTTTTCTGCTGCTCCAGAGACCAGGACAAGGAGCAATGGGTTCAAGCTGCAGGAAAGGAGATCCCACCTGAACCTCAGGAGGAACTTCCTGAGGGTCAGAGCTGTCCGGCAGTGGAATATGGAGTGTGGTGGGGTCTCCCCCTTCTTTGGAGGTTTTTAAGCAGAGGCTGGGTGGCCACCTGTCCAACGGAGGGCTTGGATGGTGCCTTCTTGCACGGCAGAATGGGGTTGGACTGGATGGCCTCTGGGGTCTCTTCCAACTCTAGGAGTCTATGATTCTAATAATCCAGAATATAGTAGTACCGTTACCTCCCTTGATCTGAACACCATATTCCTATTGATGCAACGAAGAATTGCATTGGCTTTCTTGGCTGCCGCATCACACTGCTGGCTCATGTTCAGCTTGTGGTCCACCAAGACTCCAAGATCCCTTTCACACGGACTGCTATCCAGCCACGCGTCCCCCATCCTATATTTGTTCATTCCAATTTTTTCTGCCTAAATGCAGGACCTTACATTTCTCTCTGTCGAAATTCGCTACATTGGCTTTGGCCCAGCTCTCCAGCCAGTCAAGGTCATTTTGGATTCTGATCCCGTCCACTGGGGTATTAGCCACCCCTCCCAATGTGGGTTCATCTGCAAACTTGATCCGCCTGCCCTCTATTCTTTCATCCAAGTCCTTGATGAAGATGTTGGACAGCCCTGGACCCAGGACAGAACCTGGTGGCACCCCAAAAGTCACGTCTCCCCAGGATGGAGAGCAGCCATGGGTGAGGAGCACCCTTTGGGTTCGGCCGGTCGACCAATTCCAAGTCCACCTAATAATCCAGCCCTATCCAGCTCGCATTTTACCAGCTTCTTTGCAAAAATGTCTTGGGAACTTTGCCAAAGGCCTTCATGAAATCAAAATATGCCGCGTAAAATAGGCGTTCATCAAGTCATTAGTCTCATTAGTGCAATAGAATTGGGTTGATCTTAAAGTGCATAATAAACAAATAAGTAAATAAATATTATTATCTGTTGTATGTATGTATGTATTTATTTATTATGCACTTTAAGATCAACCCAATTCTAAACAAATAAATAAATAAAAATAATAATAATAAAATAAAATAAGTATATAATAAGATAAGCCACCAGGCAATTAATGTATTTTTGCAATCTTTTTTTTCCCTTGCAAATGGGATGCGTCTTACACAGCAGTGTGTTGTTTCTGCCAGCAAATAAGTATTTGCCAGTGCGTATAAACGAGGGGTCTGCCTTATTCGCCAACAAATAACGGTAATTGGGATTTTTATCCCGTGGCAAGTTGGAAGAAATTGGAGGCTGTGACGCACCACAAACGCACCAGGACTCCCACGTGCGGGGCCACGCAACTTCTTTCGCTTTTTGCAGCAAAGGAAGGAAGCTGAGGATAAAAGTGGGAGGAAAAGAGGGGGAAAAAACCGGGACGTTTTAAGGTTGGAATTTCGGGACTGTCCGTGCCACATTCGGACAGCGGGAAGGTCCTAATTTGGGAAGGAAATTTTTTTTCCCTGCTTTGAGAAAAGGTTTATATTTTTGGAGATAATGCAAAACCTCCTTTGTGCACGGCCAACATGGCTACCCCTGAATGTGTGCGTGCTTGTTTGCTTATTTATTATTATCTATTTTATTTATTTATTATGCCTGTAGGCTGCCTTTCTATTGGGACCGAAGGCGGCTTCCGACCATAAATAAACACATTCAAACATTACGGCAGTCCCCACGAATTTCATGGAGTTTTCTCAACCAAGGTGGTTTCCCCCAGTTCCTTCCTCTGAAATAAAGCCTCCAGTGCCTGGTAGTCGTTGGCAGTCTCCCATCCAAGGGCTAACCAGGGATGACCCTGCTTAGCTTCCAAGGTCAGACAGGATTTGGTGCCTTGCGTGTGTGCGTGCGCGTGCATGCGCGCATAGGGTTCTCTTAGGCAAGTAATAGTCAGAGATGGTTTTGCCATTTTCTTCCTCCGAAATAGAGCCGCCAGCGCCTGGTATTTATGCATACGCACAGCACACACAGAGAGACAAATTAGGTGCTGTAGTGTGTAGACAGACAGACAGACAGACAGACAGGTCAGCAGAGAGATCGACATCTAATCTATATCAGTATCTCTTTATCCACCCACCCACCTATCCATCCATTGACCCATCCATCTATCTACTTACCTATTCCTCTATCTATCTATCCATCCATCCATCCATCTATCTACATATCCACCCGTCTGTCTGTCTACCTATTTACCTACCCATCACTATTCTATCTACTTGTCCCTCTGTCTGTCCGTTTGTCTATCTATCTATCTATCTATCCATCCATCTACCTATTTATCTACCCATCATTATTCTATCTAACTATCTGTCTACTCATCTATCTACCTATCTATCTATCTATCTTTCCATCCATCCATCCATCTATCCACCCACCCATCTACTCTCTCTCTCTTTCCATCCATCCATCCATCCATCCATCCATTTATCTCTCTCTCTCCACCCGTCCATCTACTCTCTCTCTCTCTCTTTCCATCTATCTATCTATCTATCTATCTATCTATCTATCTATCTACCTACCTACCTACCTACCTACCTACCTACCTGTCCGTCCGTCCGTCCGTCCGTCCGTCGTCCGTCCATCCATCCATCTACCTATTTATCTACCC